>JAXQQM020082061.1:0-188847 GCA_034641835.2 Pinus albicaulis
TGAGAGGGAGTCAGGTAAACCATTTATGTTGAAAGATGTTATGCATGTTCCAGGTCTGAAGAAGAACTTGGTCTCGGTCGCAATGCTGGAAGACAAAGGTTATGATGTTGTTTTCAGTGAGGGAAAAGCCTTCCTTCAACATAAAACAACGGGTAAAACCAAGAAGATAGGGGTTTGAATTAAGAATATCTACAAGCTGTAGGTAGATGACTGCGCTACAATGGTGGGCAAAGCAGAAGAAGTGGTGAGCCTAGATGAGGGTGAATTATGGCATAGGAGATTGGGCCATCTTCACCATGGCGCTTTGAAGATTTTGCAGCAGATTTCTATTGGACTTCCCAAGGGTACTCTTGCGCAGTCAAATCAATGCAAGGGATGTACTATGGGTAAGTTTTTGAAGACCACCTTTCATGAGAAGGAGAACCATGCTTCGATGATCCTGGAGAGAATCTGGCCACGTACATGTGGACCTTCTCGAAGTTAAGTTGTTAGTGTCACCAGTCGCATCGCCATCGTTGATCAAAAACTCGCTCTTTGCATTCGTATTATTAGGTGTCCTGATACCGAATAAATTTCACCATTCCGTTAGGTCATGGATTCAATATGGTAGCACCATCGCCTTTTCCCCATGAGGTACTTGCTAATTCTTCTCCCTATGGTCTTCTATTCATTAGTCACCGGCTATTCTCAAAATCATACCGCAGGCTACAGGATTCGGTCTCATTAAATTTTTGCTGTATCACCATGGTCAAATTAATGAGTCAAGTGTCAATAAAGATCAGCAAGGTCATGAGGAAGTCAATAAACTCAAAATTATAGCACTAGGAGGATCAGAGATATCATTCATTCAGTTTGATGTAATTTTCACCTCAAAAACCATGTTTTGAGGTGAAAACATAATACTTTGCCTTACAGTCACAATTCAGAAGCTGTTATCTCCACAAAGTGATGTCCCTACCTTTTAGAGAAGTTTTCCACAGCATGTTCAGTGCCATATCATCTTCAAAGCAAATCCATCAGAAAGAGCCCAGAAAGAGCTTTCCAACGGTATACTACACTCTCAAAACTGACTCCTGGATGGAATTCTATGCCTAAGTGAAGTAAAAGCCCTTATATCCTCATATACCCCTTATTTCCCATTTTTCCCTTTAAAATTTGTGTTATTAAAGTCTAATATTCCTTTAAAAACCCCTTTTCCTCTTTCTGATTTCCAAAATCGCATTATAAATTATATTTAATAAAAATGCGATTCAAATACTAAACCACTTCCCCTTTCCATACCTCGTAAACTTTAGAAACAAAGTTTATGTTATATAACCCCCCGCCATATAAACCACTTCCCCACCATGCATATAGTCAAAACTTTATAATATAAAGTTTAAATTTTTATTCATAAATCACAATCGCAAAACTTTTTCGATCGCAACATATATATGAAGAGCTTTGATCCGTCCATCGCAAACACTTGCGATGCAATTGATCGCACAAAACTCCGATCATCGCAATCGCAAGTCCTGCCCCGATTCCTCCGATCTCATCACATCATTCCCTAATCGCAAATTCCCTTCCGATGATCTGATTCGATCTGCCAATCGCAACTTTCCCCGATCGCATCATCCTCCGTTTGCAACATTCCCATCGCAACCTCCGATCGCATCACAAATTCTAATGCGATTACCCTCGCTCCCCTCCAATTTTGCGATTGCGATTGACTGTCGAGCCCACCATAATATGTCTGCTCGTTCATAAATAAAAGGCCTAGCCCTTTGTTAATCCAAAACTTTGGTTATATTTGTTTATTATGAAGGCCTTCATCCCCATCGCATCGAATATTTGTAATATGTCACTCCGCCTGCCCCCCTCTCCATCCCGATTGCGATTTGCGATGGCGCTATGATATTTTATTATATGTCATATATATCTGCGCCCTGATCCAGATCCTGATTGTGATTTTCATATGACTCCTGCCTCTTTTCCCTTCCCTTTTCCCATTTAAAATGCATTTTTCCCTTCACGAAAAGGCATAAATTCATTTTTTCAGCATTCTATAGCAAGTCAGAGAATAACGGAAAATGGAAAGCGAACAGTCAGAGGCTGAAGAAACAAAATTGTAACAGTCACATCTTCAGTAATGATTCGAAAGGTTCCATGCTACATGGTTTCACCTTCATTGGATATCCGAAAATTTCAAATGAAATAATGCAACGTAGCTCTTCTTTTACGAAGAGACTGTTGGTTTTTAGCCTTCTATCTTCAGTTGTGATTTCTCCTCTTCCCATCGATTTGTATTCCTGCAAAATCCGTCTATTTATTGTAAATCCTAATTATTTGCAAGGGCTGAAAGTCTGAGGTCTAAAAACTCAGAAGTAGGGGAATAGTGTGGTAGTGAGCTCTGCGCTCCGTTGTACAGTTTGGCGGGGAATTAATAAAGTGATGCAGCTCTGATTTGTGGGATTCATGTGGTATGAGTTTTAGCATATGTCTCTTCTTTTTGTTTCATATGTACATTGTTATGTTGCAACATTCATTCATAAACATTTCCAGTTGAATGTTTTCAAGTTAGAAAGGTAGGATCCATTTTATATGCTCTGCCTTGGGGAATCATTCATACTCTGTGTATTTTCTTCTGTTTGAAAAGGATTAATTTATTATGCCCTTTTCAGCTTCTCAACACTCTTTTCACTCCACCTTACTTCAACTTGATTGCTAAATCTCCTACCTATCTTGCCCCATGAAATACTCTGTGTCCTTGATTTAATTCCTCAGTTCATACTGTCCTCTTGTCCCATGCATCCCTGAAATTTCAGTAATTCATCAAAACTCTTTTTCCCATTTATATACCTAGCCTAAAATCAGTTGTCATTATTGTTTATTGAATATATATTCTACGGAGAAAGCCCTCTCCTATCCTTGTAGGGCTAGCTACAAGGCTGAGCGTGGCTTAGTTGTTACCCTGATTTGCCTTTTTCAGCCTGAGGTTCAGATTTGGTGCTAACATATTTGGCGACCATACTGGGGATGTAATTTATTTGAAATAGTAAAGCATATCCTCCCCGGTAAAGATTGATAGATTTTAGATTTGATTGTTGATGGTGAACAATAATCAGATGCATATAAAGGCTGAAAAAGTTCACCTGGCGACTCCATTCACTGAAAGATCCAGAAAATCAAATCCTTCATGGTGACTCCATTGTAGGAAGATCAATAGCTTTAAATATTTTTAAGATGGAACGTATTGCAAGACGGTATGTTCCCATGAGCCGAGATCACATTCCAGGTTTCCCAAATAAAATGCCTAAGGTGGATTGGCTTAAGAATTTGCCTACGTTCAGAAATGTGGAATGTAATGATGCTGCTCTTCATCTGGTGAAATTTCACATTCATGTGCATAAATTAAAGATCAATTTTCTTGAAGAATGTTTGATGAAAATGTTTATGGATACTCTAGAAGGTGAAGCTCGATCTTGGTATGAAATTTCCCCCCCTGCTTGTATTTATGGTTTAAAATATTTTCATACCATATTCTTTGAAAGGTACAGAGAATCTTGTCCGTCTTTAATGTTAGTTCAGAATTGTTGCGAACATGTTAACAGTTTCATTGAAAATCTTGAGAATTTTTATGGAGATGATGAATTCATGGACGAAGAAATCATGGAAGCATTGTATGACAATCTGTTTCAGCAGCACGCAGAGATCTTAAAGGATTCTTATCAAGATCAGTAGGTTGAAGATTTCCATATGGTTGAAAATCATGGAATACAAATTTTTATTTCAGATCTGAGTGAAATAAAGGATGATATGCAGGAAAATGATGTTCTAGTCCCAGATAGCGATAGAGTTAAACTAGAACTGGATTCAAAATGTGATGATGACGAGTATGTTGTTCCCAATCCCATCATGGAGTGCTCTATTGTTAAGGACGCCTCAAACAAAGAAAATATAGTTATAGATCTAAACGCACTCATCCCATCAGAACTAAATCTTCAAAAGGAGGTAATCCATCCCCTTAAAGAAAAACAAGACGAGACCTTTGTTCAAGTAAGTGAAAGAGTTTCTTTGGATGAATATATGGTAGATGATATAAATGACAATGTTGGATCTCAAGAACCATCTGAAGTTTCTTCTCTTATGATTGATGAATATGATGAGAAACATGACAATCTGGTTTTCATATCATATGAAGACAACCAACAATATATTCAGATTACAGAAGATCAGAGCATTCAAGACTGCCTTTCAGACTCTTCTTCCTATGTCCCATGCTTTGAAATATTTTTTCAAGAGGAAATCTGCTCATCTACTTGTTCGGAATTTTTTGAAGACCAAGAACATACTCTTACTGAGGTACATTGTGAAGAAAGATCAGAATTAAGAGAAAAATACTCCTTGTTTCTTCAGCAGGAGGTAAATCTTCGTGTTTTTCAGGATCCAGTGGCAAATTTATTGCAATCAGCAGTGAAGGTAATTATTGCAGTATTCAGTGATGAAGGAGATCATGGCCAACCATGCTTTTGGATGCCCAGTTGCAAGTATCTATTGTTGACCAGAGGATCTGATCAGGAGAATCAATCAAGGAGGCATCTGCTTGACTGGTTACATTGGAATTTTGATATAGCATGATGGTACATTGGCCTTCCAGAAACACAGGTGGTTATCATCAAGATTTGAAACCTCAAGTCTTGGTCATATACTACCACTAAAGCTTCAAATGTCAAGTTTTTTCTAGGTTAGCTTTGAGTCACTTTTGAGTCAGTTTGTCGGGTCAAGTTTATTTCATTATTCAGTTTGGTTTTTAGCTATTGAATCCATGCCCAATGTATAAGGCTACTTGGTCTATGGTGTTCTTGGCACCTCCAAGGAGCTACCATCCCCATTGGAGCCAATGTTAGTGTCAGTCTAGTCATACTGCCATCAGTGATCAAAACTGCTCTTTTGCATTTGCATATTAGGAGTCCCATAATAATCAATTTCACCATTCCGCTAGGTCATGGATTCATTGATGGTAGTGATTTTTCATCAGTTTTCCCTCATGTAAAACTTGCTGATTCCCCTCTCTATGGTCTTTATTCATTAGTCACTTACATTCTCAAAATCATGTCAACAGGTCATAGGATGGGTCTCATTGGTCTCTAAGGTCTCGCCATGGTCAAATTAATGAGTCAAGTGTCAAATAAAGATCAGCGAAGTCATGAGGAAGTCAATAAATTCAAAGTCACAACACCTGGAAGATCAAAAAGATATTTTATTCAGCTTGATGTAATTTTCACCTCAAAACCAGGTTTTGAGGTGAAAACATAATACTTTGCCTTTCAGTCACAATTCAGATGTTGCCATCTCCGACAAGATCATCACCCTGCCTTTAAAAGAAGTTTTTCACAGCATGTTCAGCGTCAAATCATTTTCCAAGTAGATCCGGCAGAAATATCCCGGAAAGAGCTTTCCAATAGTATACTACACTCTCAAAACTGACTTCTGGATTGAATTTTATGCTTAAGTGAAGTAAAAGCCCTCGATATCCTAATCCTACCCCTTTTCCCATTTTTTCACTTAAACTTTGTTTGATTAAAGTTTTATATCCCTTTAAAAACCCCTTGTCCCCCCCTTTTCTGTTTATAAAATTGCATTACAAAACTTTGAATACATATGTGATTTAATTAAAACCACTTTCCCTTTTTCCATACCCATAGAATTTATAAGCAAAAGTTATATCATATTATAACCCCCCCGCCATATAAACCATTTCCCCACCACACATATAGTCAAAACTTTATAATATAAAGTTTAAATTTTTATTCATAAATCGCAATCGCAATACTGTTTCGATCGCAACATCTATATGAAGAGCTCTGATCTGTCCATCGCAAACACTTGCGATGCAATTGATCGCACAAAACTTCGATCATCGCAATCGCAAGTCCTACCCCGATTCCTCCGATCGCATTGCATCATTCCCCGATCGCAAATTCCCTTCCGATCATCTGATCCGATCCGCCGATCGCAACTTTCCCCGATCGCATCATCCTCCGATCGCAACATTCCCATCGCAACCTCCGATCGCATCGCAAATTCTAATGCGATTACCCCCGCTCCCCTCCAATTTTGCGATTGCGATTGATTGTCGGGCCCACCATAATATGTCCGCTCATTCATAAATAAAAGGCCTAGCCCTTTGTTAATCCAAAACTTTGGTTATATTTGTTTATTACGAAGGCCTTCATCCCCATCGCATCGCATATTTGTAATATGTCACTCCGCCTGCCCCCCTCTCCATCCCAATTGCGATTTGCGATGGCGCTGTGATATTTTATTATATGTCATATATATCTCCGCCACGCTCCTGGTCCCGATTGCGATTTTCAGATGACTCTCGCCTCTTTTCCATTCCCTTTTCCCATTTAAAATGCATTTTTCCCTTCATGAAAAGGCATAAATTCATTTTTTCAGCATTCTATAGCAAGTCAGACAATAACGACAAATGGAAAGCGAGCAATCACAGGCCGAAGAAACAAAATTGTAATAGTCACATCTTCAGTAATGATTCGAAAGGATCCATGCTACATGGTTTCACCTTCATTGGATATCCGAAAATTTCAAATGAAATAATGCAACGCAACTCTTCTTTTACGAAGAGACTTTTGGCTTTTGGCCTTCTATCTTCAGTTGTGATTTCTCCTCTTCCCATCGATTTGTATTCCTGCAAAATCCATCTATTTATTTTAAATCCTAATTATTTTCAAGGGCTGAAATTTTGAGGTCTAAAAACTTAGAAGTAGGGGAATAGTGTGGTAGTGAGCTCTGCGCTTCGTTGTACAGTTTGGCAGGGAGTTAATAAAGTGATGCAGCTCTGATTTGTGGGATTCATGTGGTATGAGTTTTAGCATATGTCTCTTCTTTGTGTTTCATATGTACATTGTTATGTTGCAACATTCATTCATAAACATTTCCAGTTGAATGTTTTCAAGTTAGAAAGGTAGAATCCATTTTATATGCTCTGCCCTGGGGAATCATTCATTCTCTGTGTATTTTCTTCTATTTGAAAAGGATTCATTTATTATGCCCCTTTTTAGCTTTCCCAATGCTCTTCCACTCCATCTTATTTCATTTTAATTGCTAATTTTCCCCGCCTATCTCGCTTCCATGAAATATCTTGTATCCTCGATTTAATTCTCGCTTTTAACTGTCCCTTTATATCCTACATTTCCTTGAATTAATTAATCTATTCATTTTATTTAAACATTTTATCCCTATCATTTTACCTAGCCTAATATCATATTTCTATTGCCCCTTATTGAATATTCTTTTACCGAGAGAGCCTCTCCGTCCCTGGTGAGGGCTAGCTACAAGGTCGTAGGCGTGGTTCACGAGTACCTCGATTTTGCCTTTGCGTCCGGGGTCCAATTCAAAAAGCAATGTGCCTTCAACAACAAAACACGTGTATTATGTTATATTTTTCGATGACTATTCTTGTAGATGCCGGATCTTCTTCATGCGTAATAAGAGCGAAACATTCTCAAAGTTCTGCGATGCTTAAAGCATTGGTGGAGAAGGAGCTCGTGGGAATTATGAAGGCTCAGACATAATGGTGGTGAATATACTCGAAAAATTCAAATACTTCTATAGAAAAGAAGGAATTCGAAGAGAACTCATAGCGCCCCATAACCTGTGTTAATGGGGTCATGGAGAGGAAGCAATGTAACGATCGGTGGGTGCTACACGAGCTATGTCACATTATTCGTACCTACCAATGCAATTTTGAAGGCAAGTAACAATGCAACACTAATGGCGCATGTGCAAAATCGTTGTCCTCATAGAGTACTTGGTATGAGTACACTCCAAGAAGATTTTACCGGGTAAGAAGCTTGATATTTCTCATTTAAGATTTTTGCCTCATCTCGTTTATCTATGTGACAAAGGACGCCAGAAGAAGCCGGAGCCGACCGCAACATAGCTTGGGATATTTGTGGGGGGTACACAGTAACACCCCATAATTATCGTGTTTATTTTCCAAACAAATTTTGATGACTATGATGCGATGGGATATAAAATTCAATGATGTGAAAGCCATGAAGTCATCGCTTGAGAGGGAGCTACTTCGCATGCAAAGGAGGAACTTCTTGTTCCCAAAGATGAACCTCTAGATGTGGATAAACCATAGGAGGAGATTCATGGAGTGGAGGAGTCCACTCATGCAAAACCAAACATCGTAACAGCAGAAAGTGTACCACGGTGGCCGAGAGACTAAAGCTGATGCTACGTAATGTAGGAGTCCCTACATCATAAATACAGACAAAGATAGTCACTCGATCGATTTATCGGATACATGGCTCTCATGAGCAAGTGTATCGTGACAGCAGCCATCTTCTTTTGGAAGAAGTAGTGCGTATACCACATGGGTAGATGCTATGTGGAGGAGTATGACTCCATTATCGTGAACAATGCTTGGGAGATTGTCCCAAGGCGTTGGTAAATCAAAGGTAGGTTCAAGATGTATCTACAAGGTAAAGCAAGTTGTTGATGGGAGTGTCGAAAAGTATAAGGCAAGATTTGTTGCCCGGGCTTCGCGTATCGAGGGGGATTGATTATGAAGAAACCTTTGCACTGCCGCATGGTATTCTTCCATAAGGACCATCCTTTCTCTCGGCGATGGGTTGGCACATTCATCGATGGATGTGAAGATCGTGTTCCCAATGGGATCATTGAGGAAGAAGTGTACATTGGAGCGTACCAAGGATTTGAGATTTCACAGTCGAGTCGCATGTGCGTACTCAAAAGAGCGTTGTATGGGTTGAAGCAAGCACCATGTGCTTGGTACACTCGTATCAACAACAACTATTTCACCGTACTTGGCTTCACCAAAATTGAGGCGATGCAAACCCTGGACCAAATTGTGGGGAGGGCAAGCTTTTAATCATTGTTCTTTATGTTGATGATTTAATACTAATGGGTGATGAGCAGTTGATACACTCATGCAAGGCGTATCTGGAAAGGAGTTTGAGATGAAGGATTTGGCCTCCTTCATTATTTCCTTAGATTGGAAATATGGCAACAGAAGGTGAACTCAACATTGTCTCAAAGCAAGTATGCTCTAGAGATACTTGGTAAGTTTCACATGGAGGACTATGCTTCCATGGATACTCCTCTTCAGAAATTGGAGGAAAGAGGATGCTACATCGACAAAGGTAGTGGATGCCACTATTTATTGACAAATTGTGGGTTCGCTCATGTATTTAGTTAATACAAGATCTGACATATGCTATTCATGAACCATCTTAGTCAAGTGATGGTTAAGCCTACCAAGCTCTTTGTGAGGCAGCAAGCATGTCCTAAGGTATCCTTTGTGGGCAATATCCGATTATGGCTTATATAGACACTGATGAGGCGAAGTTGCATGGCTTCATGGATGTAGATTGGGTAGGCGCCCAATGGATAGAAAGAGCACATCAGAGGGGTTTTCATATCGATCTACAATGCCTGGTATAGCAGAACAACTATACGTGGCACTCGCCTAACTAAGAAGAATACATGGCAACAATTCATGTCGCATGTGAGGCTCTCAGATGAAGAAGATCCCGTCGGTTTTTTCGTGCTCATTTCAGAATTGTCCCACAGTTGATACATTGTGATAATAAGAGTTGCATTAAACTCTCGACACCTTGTTTTTCATGATAGATCTAAATATATAGATATCCAAAGATCATCATATCAGAGATTTTGTGCAATGAAAGATCATGTTGTTTCAAGACATTCATACTAAGATCAAGATGCAGATATTCCGACGAAGGCGCTCAAATACGGAGAAATTCTCAAATACCATAGAGGCAGGATCGTGGTGAAGGATAATCCCTATCTTGTTGAGAGGAGTGTTGAGATTCAACAAGATGACGAGCTTAGTGAAAATTAAGCACCTTCACTAAGTGGGCCCGCAAGTCATTTTTAGGTGTATGTCCGTTTTTTAGACATGGTGAGCATATTCTATAAGTTGCAAGATGTTATTTGTAGATGGTTGGTCAAATGTGAAAAATAGATGAGACTTTTTTTTAGAATATTGGGCGAAGTCTATTTATAGATCGTTAATCTAAAAATAGATGCACGTCGATTATTATTAGCCTCTTAATAATAATCCAACAATAAATATCAATTTATTCTTCGGAGTAATTTTATTTCAAAGAACAAGATTGGAAAATTAGTGGGCTAAAGGAATTACACAATTCCTAGGGCGATTAGTGACTCATGCATGGAGGGGACTCAGCTAGAAATGAAGTGATAGAGTTGGAAGAGTAGTTATGGGAGTTGTTATTAAGTTTAACTCCGGCCAAGTGAGCAGTCTCCACTATTGTGCTAGTTGTATCTAGTCTTAACCGAAAATACACTAGTGAGAGTTTGGTGAATTAATTGTTTAATTAATTCATAATTAGAGACTCACTTGCAACCGAACAAATACAACAATTAACTACTTGCATGTCGGGCCCAAAGGGAGGACCCAAATGGAGAGATGTGAAAGGGTGAGATGGACTATATGTTGTGACTATAGTGATGCATTCAATGCATCTAACACACATTGGAGATGCCAATGAGATTCCATAGTCAAGGTAAGGACAATTCGAATTCATTCAGGGGTCTTCTTCAGTGATCATAAGAAGGAGGCAGGTTGTCGTGAGGCAAGAAATTGGTGCATAGATATAAATTTCGTATGACAAAGGTAATGATTATCGATTGTATCGGGCTGCCTTGATGTACTAAGCTTTGTATGAGATTATTACAGTATGATCCATTGATATATATAATATATTATAGTTGGGGTTTTTAGTTTATGCTTTCCTTTAAACAATCGTGTTTATGTGCGATTTATTTTGCTTCATATGTAGCCTTGCAATTGGCGATTTAATTAAGTGGAAGGATTATGTATTTAACACAAGATTAACTTGTTAGATCAGAGAGTTCGGGTAATACTATTAGTATTAATAAATTTTCAGCGCGCGGTCCCACCGTCGTCCATTCCACGTCCCTCCTCCACCCCCGCACTTCGCACATCGCAATCGTTACCGTTTACCTCCGATACTCGCTACTTAAATCTTGCGTATTTGCTATGTGCGGACGGGCCCCACCTCCATCTTCCACGCTCGCTACCTTCCTCGCACTTTGTACATCACACTCTTTATCGCTACCTTTCACTCGCTCACACACAGTCCCCAGATATGCGTATCCGGCGTGTGTGTCCCACCTCCATCTCCACGTCACCTTCCCGCACTTCGCACATCACACTCTTTACCACTTACCTTTCGCTGCCTACACATAAACTTGCGATATGCACCGTGTGCGCGGGTCCCACCTCCATCTACCACGTCACCTTCCTTGCACTCGCACATCGCACTCTTACCGCGCCCGCGTGCACATACAAATTGATATATGATTTGCGGTGCGTGTCCCACCGGCCATGTTATTAATACCCCCCATGTGGCCTATATTTTTCCCATTTATATGTTAATAAGTCCTATTAAACTCCACTTTCCGCTTTTCGCCATCCTCCTTGCCTTCATCTCTTCTCCATGTCAATACATCTCGACGATCCACACCCATTTCGCACTCCCCCACCCCCCCCCCCCCCCACACACCTTCAAAAGGTTAATGCCGGTTGGGGGTGGTCCGAAATGGGTCGAGTTCTCATACCACCTCCCGTGCTACGTGCGCCCAGTGATTTCGTACCCCCAGTCAATACCACAAACCATCTACGTTCCTCCTAAATCCGGTTCGTTTGTAATTCAAAGCACAACATGGGATTTTTGGGTGGAACATGTAGTATGGTTTATTTAGTTTTCTCAGATAACCTCCACTAAAGAGTTTAGCATGCACATCACAATCGGTTATTCCACAAGAAGAAGAGGAACAGGAGAATTAGAGAGTGGGAGGTTTCTCAAACAAGTAGGTGGAATCATATGATGAAGGCCGGACCCATCAATTGCTCTCAATCACTTCGCTAATTCCTTTGAAGATTCCGGAATCGGGCCTCCTGCCCAACCTGCTTCGTTTTACCGATTAGATAGTGATACTATCGGTAAAACTTCGATTTACCCATTTCCATTTTGATTTTTCTCACAGGGAGTGATTGCTTGATGCACACTTCGATAGTTTGTTAGGATATTTTGGTTTCACCTGTGTGGGTTGATCATGAAAGAATATTCGATCATAGACCCTCAATGATAACTCTATATGTAGTGAGTTCTAAGATGAAAGAAAGGTTCTGGAATTTTGAAGAATTTCGCTGTTTTTTTGTATGATTGTGCTCCCTGTGCTCTGAGATACATATTTGGAAGAGATGTATAAACTTAATATGATATAGAGTTGTTATTTGGATTCCAGATGGAGCAATGAGTAGTATGTATATGTGTCCTTATGTTATCAGTAATATCCTTTTCATGTATAATCGTCTTTCATGCTATGTTGCTTTGATGATTCCTATAATGTAGCTGTCGGTAGTCTGGAAATTTTATTCATGAATTCGTGTCTGTCTAACGCTCTGGTGTTAATGCTCATGTATTAAGCTTGTTGTACTCCCTTGATTCGCGCTCCACAAACTTTTGTTGTTGTCCATATCTCATTCATATTCGTTTCCTCTGAGTTCACTGGGGACAAATTCTTAAATCTCTTAAGCCTGTCTCTTGTGGATTCCTTCTCCATTCTCTCTCAATGCCCCTGCATATTTTTAAAGTTTTTGCTCATTGTTTTATACTTGGCCCATTTAAAAGCCATCAATCCTCGCAACCTCCTGAGCCCTCTGATCACAAGTATAGGGAATTCACATGAATCAGGCTCAAATGGTCTTCTCCATTCTTGAATCACCAAAACCATTATTCTCTTGACCCATTTTCTGTCAGAGGCATTTTTATAGTTGTCCATTTTTAACCTCTGATCTTAAGATGTCCTAGGCACTGGTATTTTGCAATTCAAGGTTGTCTCTAGGAGCTACAACAATCAAAATGATGATAATTCTCCACCTTATTGTCTTTCACTCAACATTCATAACAAATTGCTGCATAACTGCCTATTAGATTATGGGGCCTCTCACAATCTGATGCCTAAGAAAGTGATGGATGAATTAGGACTAGAAATCACTAAATAATACCATGACCTTTACACATTCAACTTTAAAAGGGTCAAGTGTTTAGGAGTGATCAAATACTTGGTAATTTCTCTTACCCAAATCCCCATGAAAAGTCTAGTGATGGACATAGTGGTTGCAGACATACCATCTAGATTTAGAATGCTTCTTTCCAGATCTTGGTCCAAAAAGTTGGGAGGCACTCTTCAAATGGATATGACATACGCCACTATCCCAGTCTTTGAAGGAGAATTCAGGAGATTTTATAGGGAAACACAAATGTCTTGTGATCAGAAAAATCCCTCAAATCATCCTATATATGCAGAGGAGAACGAGTCAGGGTTATCCATTTTACACCTTGCTGTTGATGATAACCATTTCCAGCCTAAAATTAGTAAAAAATAGAATTTTCAAGTCACAAAAGAGCAGAATTTAGAAGCAGGACAGATCTAGAAATTGTATTTTGATGGAGCTCATCAAGAAAGGGATTAGGGGCTGGTATAGTTATTATTTCTCCCACTCATCAGGGAGTGAATTTATCATACAAACTACATTTTATCACTACTATTAACACTGCTCGGTATGAAGCACTTATTTTGGGAATGAAGGCAACAAAAGATTTGGGAGCTGAATAGTTGATTTTTTTGGTGATTGAGAGTTGGTGGTACAACACGTGAGAGATAATTATCAAGTAAAAAATTCAAAATTGAAGAATTACAGAAATGAAGTGTGGGATTTAATTTAACATAATTTTTCAGCATTTAATTTGAATTTTGTTTCCAGAGAAGTAAATGAAATGGCAGATTCACTGGCCATTGCTACTAGTAATTTTAAGTTAACTCTTGATGTTAAAGCAACATATGATGTTCATGTTAAAAACAGACCTTCCATTCCTGACAATATAAAATACTGGCAAGTATTTGAATATGATAAAGAAATTCAGAAATTCTTGGAATGTGTGGAGGAATTTTTAGAAATTCAAATTGATAATGAACAAGACACAGCTAAAAGTCAGAACAACAAGCCATTCAAAAATACTATAGCTAGAAAAGACATTATTGATCTAAAAACAAACTTCATTCCTAAAGGTTTGGTTCCTTTAGAGAGGTTGTTTGACAATAATGATGTCTTTTTAAATCCTAATAGTAAAACATATGAAGAGAGTACAGTTGACTGCAATATCGGTACAAAAAATCAACCTAGATATGTTAAAGTTTCTAAATTTCTTCCCCGAGAAACTATAACTAAATATGTCAAGTTATTGAAGTAGTATGCCGACATTTTTTCTTGGTCCTACAATGATTTGAAGACATATGACAGAAGTATAATGGAACATAAAATTCCTCTTAAATCAGAAGAAAATCCTGTAGCACAGAAGATAAGACATATTAATCCCATGCTTCTCCCTATCATTGAAAAAGAAATCAGAAAAATATGGGAAGCCAAAATAATTTTTCCTTTAAGATTTTCCAATTGGGTAGCTAATATAGTCTCGGTTCGAAAGAAGAATGGCGATATTAGAATTTGTGTTGATTTTCGCAATTTGAACCGATGTTCGCTGAAGGATAACTAACCTTTACCCAAAATGGATCATATTTTGTAGAAGGTTGTAGGCTCAAAGAGTTTGTCAATGATAGATGGTTTTTTCAGGTGCAATCAAATCTCAGTTGACAAACAAGACAGGGAGAAAACAACTTTTACTACACCATGGCGAAATTTTATGTATAATAAGATGCCTTTCGATTTAATGTATGCAGGTGAAACATTTCAGCGGGCAATGGATATTGCCTTTGCAAGATAAAAGGACAGATTTGTAGTCATTTACTTGGATGACATAACACTCTTTAAAAAATATGATCAAGATCATTTAAAGCATTTGCAATAAGCATTTGATAAGTGCAGAAAATTTGGTTTGTCTTTAAACCCAAAGAAATCATGCTTTATTGTTCAAGAAGGAAAACTACTGGGGAAATTTGTGACAGAAAATGGTATTTGCACTAACCCAAGGAGATTTGAAGCTATACAGAAAATTGGTTTACCCATAAATAAGAAAGAGTTGCAGTCATTTTTGCATGAAATTAGTTTTCTGAGGCGTTTTGTTCTGAATTTTGCAGAACTAATTAAACATATAAATGTCTTGTTGAAGAAATATGCAGAGTTCAAGTAACAAGATGAATAAAAAAACTCTTTCTTAGCAATCAAATCTACCTTGATTGAAGCCCCAATGTTAATCAACCCTGATTTTGAGAAGGATTTTCTGACTTTTTCATATGCTTCTGAGGAAACTATTGTAGCGGTTTTACTTCAAAAAACAAGGAAGGCTTGGAGCAGCCAATTTTTTTTCTTTTTTTCAGCCGTGCATTAAGAGATGTTGAGCTAAAGTACATCTTAGTTGAAAAACAGGCATATGCATTGGTAATGGCTTTGAAGTCTCTTCGAGTTTATGTTTTGCATTCAAAAGTCATTTCTTTTGTGCCAAATATTGATGTCAAGGATGTATTGTTGCAGCTATACATAGGTGGCAGGAGGGTAAAATATTATGTCTAGATTTGGTTGCCCTCAAAAGTTGGTGAATAAAATTTCTGTCATAAGTATAACATTGATTTGACTCATTCTACAACTTATTACCCCCAAGATAATGGATTAGCTGAGTCATCGAACAAAAGCTTAGTAAGAATCATAAAGAAGATGATGCCAAAAAATAAAAGAAATTAGGATACTCAACTAGTTCATGCTCTTTGGGAAGATAGGGTAAGCAACAAGAGATCAATTGGAGTTTCTCCCTTTCAACTTGTTTATGATAATAATGTTGTGATGCCGTTATAGTTGGCCCTTCCTGTTATGAAGTTTTTATAAGATGAAACTGATAATTCAAATCCCATTTAAAGAAGGATGCTGCAACTGATAGAAGCTCATCAAATTCGGGAATCCCTGATGGAAAAAGCACAAAAATACAAAGCTAAAGTAAAATTTGTCTTTGAAAAAAGAAAAAAACAATAGGTTTTTCAAGAAATGATTTGGTATTGCGTTGGGATGGAAGAAGAGAAGACCATGGAAAGCATGGTAAGTTTGACAACTTGTGGTTCGGGCTATTCAAAATTGCTCAAGTTCTCGAAAATAATACATATTTGATGAAGCATTTAGATGATGATCAATTGATTGGAGGCCCAGTTAATGGTCATTTTCTAAAAAAAAAAAAAGTTTGATAAGTCATTCAGTCTTTCCATTGTAAATCTCTGGAGTGATGTTTCAATAAAACTCCATGCCCAATGGTATTTGTGTCAATCTTGAGTTTAGTCAATAAAAGTTAGTTCTTGTCATTAGCTTCTGAAATTCAAAGTCCTGAGAGTTTAAGGCATTGAATCTACAGTCCCTGAAGCCTCACAGGGAGGACTTCATCCCCAATAGGAGCCATTGTTAGGACTGCAATTTTTCAAAGTCTGGTCATCATTCTAAGTTGTGTCTTTGATCCTCTCTCGTCTCCTAACCTATGGTTGAAGGCCCTCGAGGTTTTAAATGTGTATTTGTTTTTATCATTTAAAAAAAAAAACAAAATCCAAAAGAATTTTGAGACCAATAGTTTGTTTGTGTCATAGAGTTATTAGGGTAAATTTTCTTTTAATAAGTATTTTAACTACTTTGAGTAGTTAACGTCATGGGTTTATCTTGATAAGTCTTATTTATTCGCCATGATATTTTATATCCAAGGATAAGGAAAAAATGTTAGAGTCATCAGTTGTTTTAGGAATAACATAGGAATAGCTACCTTTCCTACAAAGGCAGTTATTTTCTTAAAAAAATTGGTTTTACAAGCAACACAGAAATAGCTACCTTTTTCAAAAAAGTAGCTATTTCCTACAAAATTTGTATAAGGAGGTAAAAGAGGCATTACTTAGGTGAAAAGATATTGCTCTTTGAATATCGAAGGTCTGCTAAAACAAGAGGTGTTACTCTTCTGAAAAGGTGGCTATTTCTAATTAGAGGATTCATCAAAAGGAGGTTGGCTATTTTATTTTCTAAGGCTAGTGAAATCTAATGCTACTCATTAAAGTGGGATATATTAAAGTTGAGGTACAAGTAGCTATTAGTTAATAATGTGATGGAGTGAAATTTTCGGTGGAATAAGTTGGCACCAGAATTTAAATCATTTTGATTTCGTGTCATTCTCTCTCACAGTGATTTAGGGCATGCAAAGCTCTATTTCCCCTTACCCTTGTGAAAGCTACAACAAACCGCTCTTATCTTCTAGCAAAACAGTTTGTTACCTTGTGCCAGCAATTAGGGCTTCATGGAGGGTTGTTTTTCCTTGTTTTACAAGTGTGCATTAATGGTTAAGTCAATTGTTAACAAAATGGGTAAAGGTAGTAAGGTGAATCATTTAGAACCAACCAATACACGTTTCGTTGATCACCGTGCAAAGCCTCAGTTCCAAGCAGTAGGTGTTGATAAGTGGTTGTCATTGATGTCAACCCAAGCAGAACCAGGGGCTACCCCGATCTTGCATGGTAATTTTAACCTACCGAATCACTATATTCTAGGTCAATAATATTTTTTATGGCTTCTACTTGTCGAGATGTTTCCGTTGATATATGGCACGCCTTGTAATTCTTCACAGTTTGGAAGATATTCATGTTTGAAGTTTGTAACCCTAGTTAGTGGGCTAAAACCCCATGGGGTTGTGGCATGGGTCATTTAAAAGTCAATAATTAATCATTTTTAAGCTCCTAAAATCCCTCCCACATTCACTTGTTGAAATCCCTCTCAACCTAAGCATTTATATAAATTGTGATCCTCATATCCTCCTCATGTAAGGGATTTCACTACCTGAAATAGGTCATCGTGGAATTTGCATTATAAATTTTTTTATATGAAGGTTCAAAAGGTAAAATTTTTATGAGGCGAAGCCGAAATACTGAGGAAGACCCTGTAAAAATTTCAAATCAAGGTGCACAATATTTTCGGAGATATGATCTGTGGAAGTCAACGTTTTTGCAGGCTCCTCAACTCCATCTCAAAGAAGTGACCTTGGGAAAATTGTCATAAATCTCTCTCTGAGTAGTGGATTGGAATTCTGTAAAAAGTGGCAGATAGTGCACATATTGTAGTTTTTTTTATATCGATTTCAGAGCCGAATGAAGAAACAATTATACGTGGCACACCATACAAGTTCGCTCTACTGAACCAGTCCATAATTAGGGCATTGTGAGAGATTGGGCATAACTCTTTCTTGAAGAATCCAAATTGGGTCAGACCTATGGCATTAGAAAGAAGACTCATTGGACTACTATAGGACCAAAAATCACATATTGGGGATCTGAAATAATAGAGATACACTAGATTCAATATTGAGCTCCTAGAAGGCAAGAAAAAGCTAGATGATGTGTTGGCACATTAGGGGAATTTTGAGGTCCAAAATGGGCCTCCTAAGGAAATTATAAAACAATAGTGGAAATAAAAAAATAATATTTGATTACATAATCAAATTTTAGAGGGAAAAAAGAAAAATCTATTTTTTCAACTCGTATTTTCAACTTATCTCCCAAAGTTTTTACTCAACTTTCGAGTGGGAGTACTCGTTGGATGAAAATTTTAATTCCTCATCCAAGGAGTAGCCATGTTGCATACTTTCAATGGATCCTACTACACGAAAAATGTTGGTTTCCCCATTGAGGGTAGCGATTTTCAGACCGGTTTCCCCATATGGGGTGATCAATTTTTTGTCTTTTTGACCCATACTACCTCTTGAATTGGCTAGCATAGCAATTCTGGAGGCAAGTTTCGACTTGTACACTATGTTTTATTAATAGAATTAGTCCAATTAAAACAACAACAACAAAAATCATGTTGACATATCATATATATAGTCTATGGTCCCCATTCGAATATATGTCACGGTGGACATAAACCATATACCATGCATATATTATATGCATTTTAAATCATTTGCCTCGTTCGTTGGAGCACACATTTTAATGGAGCGTATATGGTATTGGAGCATTAAACCTAAGTACAAAGACGTGTTTGACTGAATGCATATTTATTAAATTGCAAAGACAATGTAATATAGGGCGAGGTCGGGATTCGACCCCTTGAGCTCCCCCACTCCACTCTACAATTTTACCATTGGGCCACGCCCATGTCGTTTGGAAGGAATGCACGTGAACGTGTATTTAATTGCAGTGCGGATTTCGAGGACAGAGGAACGGATAGGGGCCAACCCTCCTCCTCATGGAACCTTATTAAATGACCTTGGTTAAGCACCCAGTTAAGTGCAGACTAGTGCGCACTTAATGCATAGTTAAGCACAGTTAAAGACTTAATTAATATGCAATTAAGTTAGCAGATTTTTAGCAAATTCCCCAATTTCGGCGGACGTGCCAAATTTGGTGGAGCTAACTGGCAGTTTTCCAGATTTAGAGGCAGAATCTAGGGAAAACTTTAATGAGGCCTATCTTGGTCAATTTTCGACCAATGTTTGCTAAAGGATAGTCATTCTTAGCAATTGGCATGCTTTGAATCAATTGGAACAACTTGCAGAGGAAATGTAGCTCATCTATAGGTGTTTTTGGTCACTTGAAGAATTTTGAAGCTTGGGACCACAAGGATGGAAGGCCATGCCTAGATCAGCTGAAGGCCCATTTCAGTGAGTGAATAGTCAAATTTTTATGTATTTGATGCTATGAACATAGTGGTACAGTTTATAGAGGCGTTGGAGCACATTTGAAGGTGTTTTTGTCACTTTGGAGATTAAACAAGCCCATGGCCACTCGGATTGGAGGTCAAGCCTAGAGGAGATGTGAACCAAATTCAGAGATTGGATAGTCATTTTTGGGGTATTTGAGTGTTATGAAGCCAATGGAACAGTCAGAAAAACCATAGGAGAAATACTAGTGCTTGTCATTAGACATTTTACTCATAATCCCAAGAGGGCCTAGCTAGTTAAAGCAGGTCCATGGAGATGTAGCCCAGGAGGGGTGAACTCCATCATCGTCCACTATGTTATGTGATTTTTGTGAGTTATGTTTCTGAATTTCATTTTCTATATATGAGTTTTTAATTATTAATTGACTCATAATTTGATCATCAAGAACACATGAAACTACACACATGAATCCCTTCACAAATGGTTAACATGAGTCGATCCTTACACACATTTTTAATACTGATGAGGGAGCTTGCATAGCAAAAACAAGTTTGCCCATATTCAGATCAATTTGATATCAGAGCAAAATTTTAGCTCATTTTAGCCAAGGTTAGCTATTAGTTCTATAATTATTGGTTGCTTAATTTGTGCAAGGAGAATTTAACAGTTTTCCAAGTTTATGTGTGAAGGAGAAGGACAAGATTGAGACTTCAGATTCTCAAAACACGACAAAGAAGCTTTGTATGCATTTCATGTGTGATGACAGCTTCATTAAGCAATGTTTCTAGTCAATCTTCCTTAGCAAAAATATTTGATAAAGAGATGTTGCAGAAACTCTACATCATGATTGATATGATGCATGAGAAGTATGGAGATAAAAGGGAGAGCATTAAACTTAAAGAGAAGTTGATTTCCATGAAGGAGGAGAAGCAAGAAATTCTTGAAAATATGCATGAGATGGAGACTCAACTCCATGTTGCCAAAGAAGCCTTAGACAAGAATGTACTTGAAATGAATGTGTATGTGCTTTTGAAAGACACACTAGAGGAATAGGGTCCAAATTATTGATGAAGATGGGTTATGAAGGTAAAGGATTAAACAAACATGCACAAGGCATAGTTGAGCCAATTGTTGTTGAGGAAAGGCCTAAGTATTTGGGTCTTGGTTGTGGACAACATGATAGAAAAAGCTCTAAATCCATGAAAGCGCATGAAGGTGTTCCAAGAAGGACTTTCATTTCATGTTCATTACCTCAAGTTTTTGAATATTGTGTTCATAAGGAATGCAAAAGTTTTACACCCACTTTGCAAGAAGGTGCTCATAAGCATGCAGCTAATGATAATGGCAAAAAAGAGGATGTTGAAAGCTCTGCAATCATTGAATGCATTGTTGGTATTCTGAAGAGAGCCACTACCTCATCAAATTCACCTCCTCAAGAAGGTGACAAAGGTGAATGTTCAAGGTATAAATCTGTTTTTAATCAAGTTGCTTTTGATTATGATAAACATGGAAAATTCTCACATAAGATTTGGAGAAATTTTGCATGTTCCTTTTGTGGTTTGGATAACTATAATTTTTCAAGATGTTGGAAGAAGATAGCCATGCACATGAAACTTTCAAAACAAAGGAGGTAGAAAGCCAAAGACAAAGCAAACCATGCTGAAAAGAAGAGGCAATTGTTTTTCACTCATTGCCATAAGCAAGGTCATCTTGTAGACAAATGTTGGAATTTGTATCCAACAATTCATCCACGAAATTTGAAGAAGGTGGAGAAAGAGAATAGAAAGAATGGAAAAGAGGATTCCATAATTAATGTAGGTCAAGATGATTCACATGATGATGATGATGATGATGTGCAGCTGAAAGAAGCACCATTGAAATGGTTTGGTAAGAGATGGTTAGATTTCTTATCCAATTAAGGATTTGCATGTCTTTTTATTGACGCATTTCTTTGCCAATTGAATGCATGTTTCATGTTTACGCCAAGAAGGTGATTCAAAGTGGAGTATGTAGACTCACTTTGTTAATTTTAGCTTTAAGTACATGTACATATGAATGGAGTTCTTGTACTTATGATTGTACTTGTGAGAGAGTTGAAGAATTGTAAACATGCATGAGAGTTTGTGTGTATGAATAATGGAGTTTTGATGGTTTCATTGTGTTTGAACATGCATGAGTAATTGACATGTATTGGTCAATCGCTTTGTTTAACATGTATGTTGTCAACTTGAGAGTGTTGATCATTTGCACATGCATGAGTTTCGACATGTGTTGGTCGATTGTGTGTTGCATGCATGTTATATCGACTTGGCAGAGTTGCTTTTGTCTCCAAAGATGAAGAGGAGATGTTGACGAAGTGTTTCATGAGATGTGAAATCATTTTGTTTATAAATGCTTATGCTTGAATTGAGGGTAAGTATTTGAAGAGGCATGTTTTGTCGACTTGTGTTTGGTCGATGAATTTTGACACCAAGATGTGAGAGTACATGGCAATGTTCACATGCTGTGAAATTAGTTGATTTGAAATAGCAAGAGGATATGTCGTCAAGTTGTTTCTTGCATGATGTGTTGTTTGTGACAAGATGTCAGAAAGTTTGCAGCCATTGTAGACCATGTTATGTGTTGACGCCAAGAAGAGAAGGAGATGGCGAATGCATTCTTCTAAATTTGGAATTTGGAACCATGGAGGTAAAAGAATGGTCATGTATTTTCTTATTTTACTGATGTTGGAAGCTATTTGTTGTAGTTCACTCATTGTGCAAAGGAGGAACAATATTTTCAGTGGGAAGGCACCAAGGAATCGATTTGGTACAACAGAAGTGTTATATCAGCAAGCAGCCATCAAGTGTTGGATTGGGTCAGCAGAAAAAGGAGAACAATGGTTAAAGAGCCAAGTCATTTGCAAGGCAAGGCAAGGAATGCCAGTGACCAAGTGGTTGTCATAACGATTTCTCCAAGTAGAATCAAGATGATAGAACTTGGGAAACATAAGAGAGTTCAACTCTTATGAGATAACCAACTTTTGTGGGTCCAAAAGCATGTGAGTGGAAAGGAGTGATCAGAATTTGGATAATGGGCAAAAACTAGCTCAAAAACGAAAGTGCTCAGAATTGTACCAAACTAGAACCACGATGACCGACCTATCGCAAGGAATCCAACTCAACTCGTTTCGTTGAAAATTGAGTTTAGATGAAGGAGTTATGGTCTGTTGATCGTTGTTCAGAACATGCAATTTAAAAAAAAAATATCACAGAGTAAGTACAACTGATGACATGGTAGTCCAATCAGCATGTTGAGAATATTATTCAGTTTTAGCCCAATGGGACTATGACAAGTGTCATCGTTGGATTCACCATCTTGGTTTGTGAAGGTAAAAATTGCCCAATGTCCTCTAAGGTTGAATGTGGGTTCATGATTTTTATGATGTGTTGGAAATTAATTTATTATTATTAAGGTTGGATTAAATTTTATATATATATATATATATATATATATATATATATATATTTAATTATACTATTATATATGGTTTAATAATAATGTATTATATTATAATTTATATATATAAATATTTTATTAAATCCAAACTTTATATTAATTATTAAAATTCCACATATTTAAATTAAAACCCAAAAGTCAAAATCTGAATTATTTAATAAACTGTGAGCATTTTATTTATGGTGGCAATGTTTATTAAACATGTGGGCATATCATATATATAGTCTATGGTCCCCATTCGAATATATGTCACGGTGGACATAAACCATAGACCATGCATATATTATATGCATTAAACCATAAACCATGCATATACTATATGCATTTTAAATCATTTGCCAGGTTCGTTGGAGCGCACATTTTAATGGAGTGTATATGGTACTAGAGCATTAAACCTAAGTGCGAAAACATGTTTTATTGAATGCATATTTATTAAATGCCAAAAACAATGTAATACAAGGCGAGGTTGGGTTTCGACCCCTTGATATCCCCCACTCCACTCCACAGTTTTATAATTGGGCCACGCCCATGTCATTTGAAAGGAATGCACATGAATGTGTATTTAATTGCAGTGTAGATTTCGAGGTCGGAGGAACAGAGAGGGGCTAACCCTCCTCCTCATGGAACCTTATCATATGACCTTGGTTAAGCACCCATTTAAGCGCGGATTAGTGTGCACTTAATGCACAGTTAAATCTTTAATTAATACGTAGTTAAGTTGGTGGATTTTTAGCAGATTCCCCAATTTCAGCGGACGTGCCAAATTTGGCGGAGCTAATTCACATTTTTCCAAATTTAAAGGCAGAATCTAGGGAGAAATTTAATGAGGCCTATCTTGGTCAATTTTCGACAAATGTTTGCTCAAGGATAGTTATTATTAGTAGATTGGCATGCTCTGAATCAATTGGAACATCTTGCTGAGGCGATGGAGCTCATCTATAGGTGTTTTTGGTCACTTGAAGAATTTTGAAACCTAGGGCCACCAGGAAGGAAGGCCATGCCCAGATTAGCTGAAGGCCAATTTCAGTGAGTGAGTAGTCAATTTTTGATGTATTGGATGCTCTGAACATAGTGGTATAGTTTATAGAGGTGTTGGAGCACATCTGAAGGTGCTTTTGTCACTTTGTAGATTAAATAAGCTTATGGCCACCAGGATTGGAGGTCAAGTCTAGAGGAGATGTGAACCAAAATCAGAGATTGGAAAGTCATTTTTGGGGTATTTGAGTGTTCTAAATCCAATGGAATAGTCAGCGAAACAATTGGAGAAATACTGGTGCTTTTAATCATACATTTTACTCATAATACCAAGAGGGCCTAGCTAGTTAAAGTAGGTCCATGGAGATGTAGCCCAGGAGGGACGAACTCCATCATCATCCATTGTGTTATGTGATTGATGTGAGTTATGTTTTTGAATTTCATTTGTTATATATGAGTTTTTAATTGTTTATTAACTCATAATTTGATCATCAAGAACACATGAAACTACACACATGAACCTCTTCACAAATGGTTAACATGAGTCGATCCTTAAACACATTTTTAATACTGATGAGGGAGCTTGCATAGAAATAAAAAAATTTCCCATATTCAGATCATTATTTGCGACTTCAAGAGGACTAGGACAAGGTTACTCTATGTCGCTTCTTCTCTATATTATTATGGAAGAATCTCTTAGCAGGAATTCAGACACAGCCAAGATGGACGAGAGTCTACCTGGATTGAGTATAGTGAGAAATGTTAGAGAAGTTAATCACTCCCAATTTGTGGATGACACTCTTAGTTTGGGAGGAGCCTCAAGGATCATAACTTCCAGATTTAAAAAGTTTTAGATTCCTATCTACACATGTTTAGAGGATTGATTAATAGAATGAAGATTCGACTGATAAGTTGGAATTGTTCATATTCCACCTTGCAAAAAATATCTCGAATCCTGAGCTTCAATTGAAATTCCTTTTCTTATCTTAGTATTCTTATTCCTTTCAAGCATGTGACTGGGGAGGATTGGGACACAGTTCTGTAAAAAATTACAAAAAGAATCCAATCTTGGGGAGCATGATGGTTGAATGTAGCATGGAGAGTGATCCTCATAAAATCAGTGTTATCCTCCTTACCAATGTATACTGGGTCAATGTATTTTAGCATTGAAGAATGTCATTCATAGTATCAATAGTTTGATCAGAAATTTCTTATGGCAAGGAGGTAAGAATAATGAGCATAAATTTCACTTGGTGTATTGGAACATTGTTAGATTTCCAAAGAGATTGGGTGGTCTAGCCATTAAAGACCCCGAATATATGAATCTGGCATTATGAGCTAAGTTGGTATGGAGACTATTATTAGACACCAATGAATGGTGGAAAAAGACCTTCATAAGGAATTATTTCCATAAGAACGTGTTGCTTAGGCCAGAAGGTGACGCATGGGAAGTGAAGGGAACCAAAATATGGAAGCTCTGCAAATTTTTGGCCCCTTTATTAATCGAGCAACTTGGATGATAGTTGGGAAATGGAAAACGCATTCATCTATGGAAATATCACACCCCTTCTATTGCCTTGTCTGTTGAGATTCAACAAGAAATTTCAGCACCCACGCCCAGTGTGGGACCAGGAGGTCCAAGCAACACCTACACTAGGGTGGGACCACAAGTCTTAGCAACACCTACACTAGTGTGGGCTAAATTTGGTGCATGTCTATTTTAGTTATCCCTTAATTAAGATGGACAATAAAATGTAATCTAATCTCAAAATAACTTGTAATAGTTAACTAAGTGTGATAAACTTAGTCAGCTCATGAATTTTGAGTTAGAGGTAGTTGGTGAGGCATGCAGAGTACTTATAGTTGTAACAGAGTTTGAAGTGTTGTGGTGCGTTAGTTAATGCAGGTTGTAATCAGTTTAACTCAGTTAAGTGAGTTAAACTCAGTTGTGCTAGTTGTAAATGTTAGATACACTAGTGAGAGATCAAGTGAATTAAATATTAATTAATTCACAATCAATGATCTCACATGCAACTGAGGATTTACTATTATTAGTTGCATGCATGTCAGATCGAGTGGAGACCCATTTGAGATCTAGGTGAAAGGGAAGTTGACTATCAGTTGTAGGAATATTGGGTTGCACCCATGCAACCAAACACCCATTGGAGTGCCCATGATACTTGCGCAGTCAAGGAAGGCCAAAATTCCTAAACAATAGGGATTTCATTCATCAGGGATTGTGCAAGCAAGGTAGACTGTCTGGAGGCAGTAACTTCGCTAAGTATTGGTCTGTTTTATCTGAGACAGTGTGAGACAATTAACTGAGTACACGAGGGCTCTTGTGAGAAGAGTTGTATGTAACTGTTTCATGATTCCATGCTAAATATACAATAGAAGATAGTGGGGTTTTGAGCAGCAAGATTTCCCCGGGAAATTATCTGTGTTGTGGCTTGATTGATTCTTATTTGCTTTATGTGATTTGCGATTGTGTTTTTAATTCCGCAATTGATTTGTAGAAGCGATTCAGTATTTAACTTTAGTACATTGTTAGATCGGATTGAATCCATGATATACATGTTTGTTGTATAATTTATACATGGTATAAGAGCACATGAAATCACAATTGTGAAGGAGGAGCTGAGTTTGTGACTGGATAGAATTCGAATTTGCAGAAAGACCTTCTTGGTGCTGCAACTAATTCATGATCGAAATGGCTTTCAATGGCTTGAGGTTGGAGTATGCACTCAAGGGCAGATCAAAATAGATTTCTTGGAAGGACAGGATGGAGGCAATACTCAAAGACAATGGCTTGAAGGAATTCATTGATAATGATGTTCCTAAACCTGTTGTGATAGATGCTGCAAATCTTGATGCATGGCAAAAGAAAGTGGAAAAGGCGAGGATGATCCTATTGGAGGGAGTACAAGACCACATTGTCTCAAGCCTCCATGGGAAAGCCACACCATATGCAATGTGGAAGGCTTTGACGGTCTATTTCAGAGCAACAACAACCATAAGAAATTGCTGCTCAAATATAAACTTAGGAAGATCAAGATGGAGAAGGGCGACTCCATGCCAAAATATTTAACAAAGTTTGTCCAATGTCGGGATGAACTGGGGAGCATTGGCATAACTGTCGCTGATGATGATTTGGTGAGCTTGGCTCTCCTAAGACTTCCCAAGAGTTGGCACATTTTTCAAGACTCTATCAATGGAAGGGAAAAGCTGCCAGATTAGGAATGACTGTGGTCAGATTTGGTGCAGGAGGAGTTCAGACAAAACGCCAGAGATGGATCTTCATCTAAGAATGAAGATGAAGAAGATCTTGCTTTGGCTGCCAAGGCGAAGAAGGGGAAGGGGAAGAACTTCCATTCCAAATTCGAGTCCAAAGATGGCAAGAAGTGGGGCATGTCGAGGGTGAAGTGTTTTCATTGTCACAAGCATGGGCATTATGCTACTAACTGTCCACAAAATAAGAAGAACAAGAAGGCTGGAGGATCTGCAGCTGGTGAGGCTTTGGCCTCGCAATTTGAGCTTGACTTCTCATTGATCGTATGCATGGTGTCAAGTGCATTGGGATCTGTGTGGCATTTGGATAGTGGAGCTTCCTTTCACATGACGGGAGATAAGGAAATTTTTAGTAGCTTGGAGGAGAAAGATCTCCAGATGCATATTGAAATGGGTGATGACAGGCCGTACAGTGCTACCAGGATTGGTACCATTACCTTCCAGAGACATTCAAGTAAATCATTTTAATTAAAATATGTAATGCATATACCAGGTTTGAAGAAAAATTTAGTCTCAATTGCAATGTTGGAGGATAGAGGCTATGATGTTGGTTTTAGTGAAGGAAAAGATTTCCTGTGAGACAAAAAAACATGACAAGCCAAGAAGATAGGGATTCAAGTTAAGAATATCTACAAGTTGGATATAGATGGCTACACAACATTGATGGGCAAGGCGGACAAAGTGGTGAGCCGAGATTAGGGCGAATTATGACATAGGAGATTGGGTCATCTTCACCATGGAACCTTGAAAGTCATGCAACAGATTTCTACTGGTCTTCCCACGGGTACACTTGTGCAATCAGACACATGCAAGGGATTTACTATGGGAAAATATGTAAAGGCTGCCTTTCATGAGAAGGAGAACCGAGCTTCGAGAATCCTTGAGAGAGTTCACGCAGACATGTGTGGACCATTCTCTGTTGCTTCGACAACAAAACATAAGTACTATGTGATATTTTTTGATGAATTTTCTTCTAAGTGCTGGATCTTCTTCATGCAGAAGAAAGATAAAACGTTCTCAAAGTTTCTTGAGTTTAAGGCACTAGTGGAGAAAGACACATGGAAGCAAGTGAAGGCTCTTAAGAGCGATAATGGTGGAGAGTACATCACTAACGAATTCAATAAATTCTGCAACAAAGAAAGAATTCGAAGAGAACTGATAGCGCCTCATAACCCGCAACAAAATGGGGTCACTGAAAGAAAGAACAAAACGATTATGGGTGCAGCAAGAGTGATGTTGCATGATCAAGGCCTACCGATTCATTTGTGGGCAGAAGCATGCAACACTATGATATTTGTGCAGCACTGTTGTTCTCATAGGATAATTGGCATGAGTACACCAGAGGAGGCTTTCATTGGTAAAAAACCTGATGTTTCACACTTTAAGATTTTTGGCTCATCTGTTTATGTGCATGTGACCAAAGATGCCAGGAAAAAGCAGGAACCGACAATAGAGATTAGGATTTTTGTGGGGTACACTGAAACACCCCACAACTATCGGGTGTATTTTCCAAACAAAAGAATGACTGTTGTGCGACGTGATATAAAATTTGATGAGGAGAAAGCCATGCGCTTGTCCCTTGAGAGGGAGCTAGACTTGCATGCAGAGGAAGAACTCTTGGTTCCCAAGGATGAGCCTCAATATGTGGAGCAACCACATGAGGAGGATCATGGAGTGGTGGAAAACACTCATGCAGAGCCATCCATAAGAAATGGCAGAAGGCGCACCACAAAAGCTGATAGATTGAGACTTGATGCTGTAGAGAATGTAGGAGCCCCTACTTCACAGCGCAGACAAAGACAGTCTCCAGACAGGTTTACTGGATACATGGCTCTTATGAGAAATGTATTGTGACTGAACCATCTTCGTTTCAGGAGGCAGTGCAAAAACCAACTTGGATTGATGCAATGGTGGAGGAGTATGACTCCATTGTCAAGAACAGTGCATGGGAGATTCTCCCAAGACTGATTGACAAATCAGTGGTTGGATCAAGATGGACCTACAAGGTAAAGCAAGCTACTGTTGGGAGTGTGGAGAAATTCAAGGCTAGATTTGTGGCTCGGGGATTCTCACATTTCGAGGGGATCGATTATGATGAGACTTTTGCACCTATTGCAAGGTACTCCTCCATTAGATCCATCCTTGCACTCTCAACGTAGATGGGCTGGCGCATTCATTAGATGGATGTGAAAAATGTGATTCTCAATGGAGTGATTGAGGAAGAAGTGTACATAGAGTAGCGTGAAGGTTTTGAGATCTTCAACAGTGAGTCACATGTGTGTCGACTCAAGAGAGAACTGTATGGTCTAAAGCAAGCACCTCATGCTTGGTGCACTCAAATAGATAGCTATTTCACCGGACTGGGCTTCACCAAAAGTGAAGTTGATGCAAACCTGTACCAGATTATGGTTGAGGGTAAGCTATTGATTATTTTTCTTTATGTTGATGATCTAATTTTGACTGGTGATGAGCAGCTGATACACTCGTGCAAGGAGGATCTTGCAAGGGAGTTTGAAATGAAGGACATGGGACTCCTTCACTATTTCCTTGGTTTGGAAATATGGTAGCGGGATGGTGAAATTTTTGTTTCTCATGGCAAGTAAGCCAAAGAGATACTGGGTAAGTTTCACATGGAGAGTTGAAAACCCATGGATACTCCTCTTCTAGGAAATCGAGGAAAAAGCATGCTACTTCTAGAGAGGTAGTGGATGCTACTATCTATAGGCAATTAGTTGGTTCATTGATGTATCTATTGAACACCAGAACAGACATTTGCTACGCAGTTAACCAGCTGAGTCAAGCTATGGTTAAGCCTACGAAGCTCTTTTGGAAGGCGGGGAAGCATGTCTTGAGATACCTGAGGGGCACATCAGAGTATGGTCTACGGTACAAACGGATAGAGGGAGAGAAGCTTCAAGGTTTCACGGATGCAGATTGGGCATGCAGTACATTAGACAGAAAGAGCACATTAGGAGGGATCTTCAGCATAGGATCAACAATAGTTTCTTGGTACAGCAGGAAGCAGCGATCTGTGGCACTCAATTCAGTGGAAGCAGAGTACATGGCAGCAAGTCAAGCTACATGTGATGCTATCTGGATGAGAAATATATTGGTTGGTTTGTTTGGTTCTTAGATGGATCCGACAGTGATACATTGTGATAATCATAATTGAGTTAAACTCTTGATTAATCTTGTGTTTCATGATAGGTCCAAGCACATAGATATTCAGTACCATCATCTCAGAGATTGTGTGCAGAGGAGAGTGCTCGAAGAAATAACTAAAATACTTATGACTTAGAGACTTGAATTCATTCATGGTAGAAATTTATTAGCTAATGAAATTTATGACACAACCTCCATTTATATTAGATATCATTTTTTTTGGATTCAACTGCGTTGAGTAAGTCATTCAAATATGACCATTTCCATGAGAAGTGGTCGTAACTGACTAATTTCTCATGATTTTTGAATATTCCACTTAGCACTCATTGCATCGGGTGATGCTCACAAGGGTGAAGAAGTGGGATTGAAACTAGTGAAATGAATCACATAGCATTAATCATCACTTCCGGGGCTTACACTTGGTAACCAGAACTTCCTGGGAGGTCACCCATCCTAGATCGCCTTTGGCTCAAGCGCGCTTAACTGTGGATTTTTCCCACAATCAAGCCCACTTAGCTTGTTACCTTATTTGCAAAACCTTAGCAAGTATTATGCCTCGTGAACCATTCAATTAGAGCTCCCTTTACTCTTTGTATTTAAATATCGATGTGTTTCCGCACTGCATTATATTATATATATGACACATCAAACACCATCAACTTCCAACTGCAAACATCGTCAAATTCCACATGGCGACACAACTGCAACAATGACCACCACTATGCATACACAACAAGCACATAGTCCACCAACGTACAAAACACATATGCAATTGACATGTATGCATGACAAACATACCAATAATATACTCATGACGACACACTTCTCAACAACAACATCCTATTTCACATGTCAACATCACTACAACCATGCATATGCAACAAGCATATATATGACAAGGATGATTAACACACGTGCAACCGACATGAATGCATGACCAACACAAACCGTCCATCCAGTCCAAGGGGTGAACCATGCTCTAATACCATTATGTAACACCCTCTTCTCACATCTACCCAAGTAACCAGCCAACTGGGGTAAACATGTGACGAGAGGCTACTATGATCAGACTCAACCTCCTAGGTGATCTTAAGGAAGTGGAATCGACGAAAACACATTACACAGACCTTGTATATCAGCAATAACACCCCGGGAAGCCAACCCAACCATTCATACATCCTGCCCCTGGGTCCCACTGACCTTTTTAGCTTCTGGACCTCTGAACGCACACACAGGCCTGCAAGCCAACGTCTATGAGGTCTTAGACACATGCCAATGTCCAGGGACTAAATTACCTAGTGTTGTGCCAGCGTGCCAAGGATTTGAGTCACTTTTCAGGCCTAAAACCCAGTGCTCTACCCAGAAATTCATGAGAAGTTCAGAGATGAATTAAAATGACCAAATAATGATACATTTACAAAAACATCCATGAAGACTAAACTGGACCCCTACTAGCCATGATATGAATTTCATCAAACATGTCACAAACATAAAATCTACAGGTATAAACAACAGAACATAGCAAAGGGGTTGCATACTTATATGAGAATCGCTAAGAAGCATTGCTCCTCTACATCAGTAACTGCAATACTATCTATTTGACCAAAGGTAAAATTGTGCATTCATTTACAAGTAAAAACATGGGGAGAGCCATACGTCATCACTGTTAAACTAAAGGCTTATAACCAACATAATAACAACATAAATACCACATATACAACAACAATAGAATCCACATATAAACCAATGCATTTATACATCATATACCAAAGGAATTAGCTTCTCATTAATGAATGTAAAAACCAACCGAAGATGGGACTTCCACGTTCCACACGACCTTAGATTGGCTAAGCCAATTCTCTCTTCATCCAATCACCCCCGTGCCATATTCCAAGCATGAATCTGGGACTCAAACCAACCAGAAAGAACCAAACAAGTATGAATGCTATCAAATTTCTTCGCCTACACCATGAAGAATTTTCTTGTCTCCTAGTCTCTTATGTTTTACCACAATCCACAGTCTGAATCAGGGATCACTAGGTCCTAAACCGAGACATATTCTCCAGGCTTTACCGTACATCCATCTCAGAATCACTAGGCCCAACGGGGAGCACCCACCTCTTAGGCTTTACTGCAATCCAAACTCGGATCACTAGGCCCTAAACCAAGGCAAACCACCTCTAGGATTTATCGTTTATCCCACCATTCACATGTCGAGGATTCCTAGGCCCATCGAGGCAACACACTATTTGGCTTTACCGCAACCCACAATCTGGTTCAGGGGCTACTAGGCCATGTGTTATATCAATTTGAAGATCCACCTCAATCAACTTTGAATCCATTCGGCAATTCAGCTAAACCAAAACACGAGAACTCCACAACACCATGGCTATCTGGAAATGGGAAGGTTAGGCTGAAAACACTGTCACGCCTAGAAAAACCCATGCCAAGGCAGAAAATAACCACATGCAATACCATGCATGCCAGACCTAGCAAGGAAATCACACATGCAAATCAATACCAACAAAGAATCCCATGGTAGCTACTCGATTTCTGCTCTTCCTTGATTGCTTCCTCCTTCTTCTTACTTTCTTATCTTTTTTGCTCCAATGCCAAAGTGCTCCAAGAAAACTCTAAGTGTCCAAGAGTATGAGAGAAAGAGAAAATAGAATGAGAGCCACAAGTGTGTGCAAAAGCTTGCCAACTGATTCTTAGAAGCCTTTTTATCAATGAGGCCTCTATTTTCTTCAATTTCTATTATTCTCCTTCATTTCCTCCTCACATGCAACGTGTGACCTTTCACTTTCTTTTTCTCATATTTTCCACATTTTTCATAGATAAAATGTCAATTAATTCCTGATGCCTTTCCAAAGCCTTTGCCAATGCGTTTTCTAATTTCCTTTAGCCATAATAAACCAAATGAACACTCACTAGGATGTTTTTCCCACCATTCAGCTTGGAATACATGTCCCATGACCTTGGTATTATATATTTTTACATGGATTTTTAACCAGGGTTATTACAATTTCTTTGATACCATTCTCACTTTAATGTAACAATTAATAAATTTGAAGTACACTAAATGAAATGCTTCATAAGTTTTAATCAAAGTTCCATCTTGAAAAGACACATTTTTGTCTAATCCACATCTCTCGTAGACACAACAAATTTTAGTTTAGAAAAAAAAAGAACATGCTTAATTCACCTAGGCACTTTGTAGTGCATAAATATCATCTTTATAAGGAAATGATTGATAGCATATATATCATGGTAAAGAATGCTTCTGGAATACAGTGTGATCATTTTGGAGTCCAACGTTTCGGGTGAGCACTTAACCCATAATCAGGGAGAAAAATATCTATTGATTAAAAAAAGAACAAGACCATAAATACATAAGATTAAGTTGAATTAATAAATTATTATAGATTAAAATGAAACATTGATTCAAAATCAGTGAACAAGGAAATAAGAGGGTACAAGAGGGAAGGAGGTGGGTGGGGGAATTAGGGGAAGGTGTGTAGGGATGAGTGGAGGGGATAGCTAGGGAGATGAGAAGAATCCATAAGTTTACAGAGGCTAAAAAGGAAGGGACAAGAACGAGCAAAAGAAGGGAAGGGGGTGCGAAGGCGGTTTGAAATGAAGGGAGGGGAGAGCTAGGGAGAGGGGAAGAATTCATAGGTTTACGAAGGCTAAAAAGGAAGGGACAAGAATGAACAAAGGAATGGAAGGGGGGAGGCATGCAATTTAAAATTAAGATAGGGAAGGATTGATATCAACGTTGGGGGAGATGTTTCACTATAATATATCATAATTTATTAATTAAACTTATTTTTATTCTTATTTGATTTAACATTTCTTTAGCATTGGATTCTTAGAATATTTACTCTAAGTTTTATGCTAATCCTCCTTTTTATTCTTTATTCATTACTTCCTTCAATTCATATTGATTAAATTAATAATATTATCAATATGAATCAAATTCTTGAATTTATTTATTCTTACCTTTATCTTTCTCTCTTTAATATTTTAATTAATTAATTTCTCTCTTTAATATTTTAATTAAATGTCCTTGTTTCTTCAACCTTTTGATTTTTATCTAGACCTTGTTAACTTCTTTGACCTTTCTAATGATTAATTTAGCCTTATTTATCTTCCCTCTTTTAACATTCATCTAACAAGCACATCTCTTCAATTATCTTAATCAGTCCTTCTTTATATATTTATGGTTTTGCTCTCTTCTTAATCACTAGAGTTCTTTGTCCTCCTCAATGATGATGAAATATTCACCCAAAACTTTGGACTCCAAAAAGATCACATAGTATTAGAGAAACGTTTTTCACAATAATTCCCAAGTATGAAAAATCTACATGCTAACCATATATATCACCACCTCTCCATCACATCTTTCCATACATTAATAATTAAACATTTATTTTTATTTTTATTTTACCTTGAACATATAAATATCATCGTAATAAAAATAAATAAATCACCCAAACCTTATTGAATGAATCTCCTCCCTTTCTTTAAAGTTTAAACAAAAGAGCATCCAAATTCACTTTAGCATTTCTTTTTTCCACTTTGTCATATGCTGGTGAACAACACAACATTCAAATTCACTTCCGCATTTCCTTCTCCACTTTGAAGTATGCTCGTGATTGTAATTGGAGATGTTTGTTATTTGAACTACATGGTGTCTGTTATAATTGTTTTGTTAAAATTGATTTATTTTCTGTTACAACAGTTTCGTTGAAATTGATTTATGTGATGTAATGCGTTGTATTGTATTATACCACACGCGTGGGTGGAAAAGACACCCGAGGAGAGGTTTACTATAAAACGGAAAGAGATGCGCATAAATAATCATACCTTTCTCGGCCTTTTGGCTAAGATCAAGTGTAGTATCTGTTCTTATCAGTTTAATATCTGATACGTGGTTCATAGAACCACATGATATTAAATGGATTTTTCTAGGGGGAGGGCTCACATACAGTAGCTTGCTACTGGGGCTCTCGAGCGTCGCTTGTGCGTTGCACTACAGCACAAGCCAGGCGCACCCCACCAATACAAAACCAAATTAAATCTGGAGTTAAAATTTTTTTGCAGGCTGATTTCATTTTTTGTAATTTTGACTGTTGTGCCCTTTCGTCCCTGTGATTTGCCTTATATATGAATTTGCTAATGAAGGAAGGACTATAGTTACCGTGTTTCGCTGTTTGGTCTCAGAAAAACGAAGGGTAATCGCTCGAAGGTAGGTTTAACGTTTATTTTTAGTCCTTTGTTTCACATTGTCTTCTGCTAGATGTGGGCAGATGCCAATTCTTATTCTGTAGTAGGTTCCACAGTAGCAATGTTTAATGTGTGTGATCACAATTTGGGCAGATGCCAATTTTTATGAGTGAAGGAAAGACAATGGTTACTGTTTTTCGCTGTTTGGTCTCAGAAAAACGAAGGGTAATCATTCAAAGGTAGGGCTAACGTTTATTTTTATTTCTTTGTTTCACATTGTCTCCAGCCACGCCTTATTCTGCTAGATATGGGCAGATGCCAATTTTTATTCTGCAGTAGGTTCTACAGTAGCAATGCTTAATGTGTGATCAGGATTTGGGGCAAATAGATGCTAATATTTATTTTTAAAGTAGCAATGTATGAGATTAGAACTTACGGCAGGACACTTGGAGGTTCTAATATTTATTCAGGTCAGGTTGATGCCAGTATTAATTAATGTGTGATCAGGATTTGGGGTAAGTAGATGCTAATATTTATTTTTATTTTTAACAGTAGCAATGTATGAGATTAGAACTTACGGCAGGACACTTATAGGTTCTAATATTTATTCAAGTTAGATAGATGCCAATATTAATTTTACAGTTGCAAAAATGTTAATATATGGTTTCAGAACTAAGATGACAATGTATGGGATCAGAATTGAGGGCATGCCATTTAATATTTATTCTACAGCAGGAATGTCAATGTTAATGTATAGGATAAACCTTAGATGTTTTTTTGTTTAGGCTGGTAAGAAATGTGGGGTTTGAATTTCACATGGTGCCAAACATGTTTTTTCGTTGTTTTTTTTTTTTCAATTATGCCATCACTGCCCACGGGTAGATAACAATATTTAACATGTTTTTTAAATGCTAATATTTATTTGGGTAAATGCCAATATTTATTCTACAGTACCAATGTTAATATATGGCTAATATTTATTTGAATAAATGCCAATATTTATTCTACAGTAGCAATGTTAATATATGGGATGAGAATTATGGGGGCATGTAAATGCTAATATTTATTTGGGTGAATGCCAATATTTATTCTACAGTAGTAATGTTAATATATGGGATCAGAACTATGGGGTAGAACAACAGATTGAGGATTATTATATCGAAGGTGTAGATGTCGATATTTATTTTACAGTAGCAATACAGTGGAACAACATAGGTTGAATGTTAATATTTGGAATCCAAACTTAGTGCAGAACAACATAGATGGTCAAAAAGAACAACATAGTTTGTATCTTTACAATATATATGTAAAGACAGAAATATATGGAATCAGAATAGGGTAGAATGTTAATATTTGGAATCCGAACTTAGGGCAGAACAACATAGATTGTCAAAAAGAACAGTGACAATATATATGTAAAGACATAAATATATTGTCAAAAGACATAAATATATTTTGACAATATATATGTAAAGACATAAATATATGGGGATCAGAATAAGGTAGAACAATATGGATTGAATGTATTGAATGTTATAAATATATTTTGACAACATATATTTATGTGAATAAGGTACAACAACATGGATTGAATGTTATGGGATTAGAAATATATATGTAAATGTATTGAATGTTATGGGATCAGAAATGTATATGTAAAGACATAATTATATGGGGATCAGAATAGGGTAGAACAATACGGATTGAATGTTAGTATATGGTATTCTGATTTAGGGCAGAACAACATAGATTGTATTTTGTCCATATATACAAAGATTTAATTATAGTGCAAATGACCTAGATTGCATTTTGAAGATATATATGTGAAGATGATGCAGAATACTATATTGTATTTTGATGATATACATGTAAAGAGATATTGTATTTTGAGGATGTAATTTGACGATATATATGTAAAGAGTTGTGTGAAAATAATATGTATTGATATAAACAATTTTATACATGGTGCAAAATGGTTTAAAATGTATAGTCTGCCTCGCGAAAAATAAAAAACTGTATGTCAAATTTCCATTTGGTTTTCCTTTATATTTCTTTGTTACAATTTTGTCGCTTTGCTACAATTCTGAGTGAATGAACATGATCAAAATGTTCAATTAACAGTAGTACAAATAATGTCCTGCCCTTTCTGGTTGGAGGTGAAGTGATTGCACTTACAATACACATTGAATGGAGGAGGGCAATCCATCATCTTTCTTATTCCGAAACCTCAAGCCAGCTCAAACATTTAGCTTATGATCTAGGTTGAGATTGTAAGACTATAATCTTGTCCCTCTGGTTTTGATCACCCTAGTTTTTTATTTCTTGCTTCCATGTTGGGTATACGACCAAAGTCCCACATTGACTAGAAGTGGGGAGGATCATGGGTATATAAGGATGGACAAATATCTTCATTGGTATGAGGCCTTTTGGGGTAAAGTCCATAAGCAAAGCCATGAGGGCTTAGGCCCAAAGTGGACAATATCATACCATTGTGGAGATATGTGGTGTCCAGAATCCTTACAAGTGGTATCGGAGCCATGCCCCGAAGTTAGCGAAGTGGATGAATCCTCGAATGCCGAACGAAGGTGGTGGGCCCTGGTAATATCACGATGGGATCCATGGATGAGCTCGGTTAGACAGGCGGTATGCTCCAGATTCTTCATGGACGTGTCCTGGTCCCAACACGGTGAAGAGGAGTTGACCTGGGATAGAGCAAGCTCTCGAGGCAGGTGGTGCTCCATGTAAGGCGTGTGCTTTCAACGCATTGGAGCGGAGAATCCTGGTTGGTAGAGAGTGGACGGATGGATAATCGTTTGAGGGGAGGCTCGATGGTCCTTTGTTCGAGGGGAGGATTGTTGGGTATACGACCAAAGTCCCACATTGACTAGAAGTGGGGAGGATCATGGGTATATAAGGATGGACAAATATCTTCATTGGTATGAGCCTTTTGGGGTAAAGCCCATAAGCAAAGCCATGAGGGCTTAGGCCCAAAGTGGACAATATCATACCATTGTGGAGATATGTGGTGTCGAGAATCCTTACATTCCAGCGATTTAACGAGGTTTCTCTATGTTTTTTTGGAGAATTTGATCAACCTAGTTTTTGATTTCATGCTTGCTTGATTTAGGGTTCTGTGTGTTTTTTTGGAGAGGAATTTAATGACCAGGTTTTATATTCTTGATTCATTATTCTACCGGTAGTCTAATAAAGTGGAGGCAAATTCCCAATTATGACTCACACGATTTTACTTAGGCTTTCCAAACACAAGTCCGCAGGCCAACACCTCCATATTTGGGTTTGCTCAAGTAAGTTTTGTAGTTTGAATGACAAATTTGGGAATGACACATTTATTTTGAATTTTTTCCTCTAAATTTCAAATGTCGCCAAATACATTTGTAAGAGAATATTAGTAGTGTGCTAGCTCACAAATTCTTCTAACATATCATGTTGTAATTTTAAAAGTTACAATGTTGTATTCAGTATCTTCCTCCATTTAGCATTACGATATTCGTGACCTGCACGCTATTTGCATTAAAATAGTGTTTAAATTATACTATACATTATAAGCTTTTGAGATTTTATCTCCTCTTTTTTTTTTGGTTATATATATGTAATTTTTTTTTTCAACCAATAATTAATAACTTTGAAAAACAAATAATACCAAAATCATAAATAAAAGAAGTGTTGTCACTGATTTTTTTATTCACTAATGTAATTTTACACAATACATTTTTTGTTGTTGTTGTTGTTGGTAAGTTGGGCTATTCTGTTAATTTCTAAAACATAAAGTTACATATGCTACAGGTTGGGTTGGCAAGCTGCGCTTAACCAATCCCAACCTTTGTTACACTGTCTCTGGGCTGTCTCGGGGGAGGAAACCAGCTCAGACAAAACTTAAAATCAAGAAATACATTACGCGCAGTAGCGCCGACATATCTAAGAAACACAAAGTAAATGATAGCAGAAAGGCCTTGAGGGCAAGCATGAAAAAAAACAGAAAAGAACTGTGCAACTGCACAAACTTTACTTATCATCTTCATCATCTTCATCATCACTGTTGTGGTTCTCCTCCTCAATAGGACAAGCAAGAGCCTGCGCAACAACTGCCTCCACATCTGCAACAGTACGCCTGGGAATGCTTACTGGTGCGCAGAGGATGGGGGAGTTCGGTTCTACGCCATCGGGTACAGGGGTCCAGATGCCATTGAAGTCCATGACCCAGATGTTCGTGTCCTCATCATCCTTCTCCGAAGCCGTCAGAGGGACAAAATTGCGTTACTGGCAGTGCGTCTGGGAGAGGTGGTGGACTTCCCCGAACCACGACCTCTTCTCTGCGCATCATGCTTGGGGGTTTCTTCACGTTGCTTGGGTTCGTGACTCTGGCGCGAAAAGGTGCTGGAAGAGGAGAGCCATCAATCAACTCTAGACAATTATCCTCTCCACGATGATAACGTCTCGGGAGAGCCCCTCTCTGACCTCCGCGGATAGTGCGTTGGCGAAGTCTAGGAACCATTGCGCATCTGGATCGGGGAGAGAAATTCAGGAGAAGAAGTAACACACAAGGGCTAAAGGGGAAGAAATATTTGGGGGGAAGATGCGCAGGAGGGAGAGCGGTGATCCAAAGGAGACTGCGCAACTCCACGCTAGTGCTGCTTCGTAGCCGATTGAAGTCGGTGAGAAGCCAGAGCAAAGTGAGGGGGGCGAGAGGCCAAGGTAACAGATTGAGTAATGAGAGGGGCAGATAGCTCAGCTTTATAAAGGGGCGGGGATGAGAGCCACGAGGATAGCGATGAGTGGGTTTCGCATATCTTTTCCGGATGATGTCCTGCGGGTCCAAGGTTCTGGCGATGAAGAATGTTTCCGAGAATGATTTGATTGTTTGCACAAGATGCATAGATTTTAGTGTAGAAGTTGATTTATAATCCTATTTGATTGTTTGCACTAGATGCATTGATTTCGGTGTGTATGTTGATTTACGATTTGACGCAACTAGATGTATGATGTACATTAATTTCAAAGTAATGATTTGATGTACATGAAGAATGTTTCCGAATGATTTGATTGTTTGCACAAGATGCATTGATTTTATTGTAGAAGTTGATTTCTAATCCTATTAGATTATTTGCACTAGATGCATTGATTTCAATGTAGATGTTGATTTTTGATTTGATGCAACTAGATGTCTGATGTACATTAATTTCAAAGTAATTAGATTAGTAGTGTGCATTGATTTCAGTGTAAGCACATCTCTACCCCCTTCATCTATATCTCTATCTCCCATTGTCTCTCCTTCTTTATCTCACTATCTCACCCCCCAAACACACACACACACACTCTCTCTCTCTCCATATCTATATCTCTTCCTCCCACCTGTCTTTGCATCTCTCTTCTCCATATCTATATATATATATATATATATATCGCTCTCTCCCTCCCTTTTCTACTCCCTCTCTCTCTCTTCTCCCGCTCTCTCTCTAACACTTCTCTCTCCATGTCTATATCTCTTCCACCCCACCCTGTAGCATCTCTCTTCTCCCATATATGCATTGGTTTCAGTGTAGATATTGATTTCTAATTCTATTTGATTGCTTGTAATATATGCATTGAATTTAGTGTATATTTTTCTTTCTAATCCTATTTGATTGTTTGCTCAAGATGCATTGATTTTAGTGTAGAAGTTGATTTATAATCCTATTTGTTTGTTTGCACTAGATGCATTGATTTCAGTGTGTATGTTGATTTCTTATTTGACGCAACTAGATGTATGATGTACATTAATTTCAAAGTAATTAGATTAATAGTGTGCATTGATTTCAGTGTAAGCACATCTCTGCTCCCTCCATATATATCTCTATCTCCCATTGTCTCTCCGTCTTTATCTCTCTATCTCAACCCCCAAACATACTCTCTCTCTCTCTCTCTCTCTCTCTAACACTTCTCTCTCCATATCTATATCTCTTCCTCCCCACCATGTTTTGCATCTCTCTTCTCCCCTCTATCCCCCCCTCCATCTATATCTCTATCTCACCCCCAAAACACACACACACTCTCTTAGTGTGAGCACATAAACATTATTCATGACATGAATTGACTTATGTGTTGCAATAATTCAACCGTAAATACAGAACTTGAATTTTCATCCTAAATAAAATTTTCACTTACCTGAAATGTTTTCTTCTTGAAACTATAAACCATTTGTAATTGGTTACATCCTTATTATTTCCATTTTCCATCATTCAACATTGTTAATCACTTTTCATTCAAACACGATAATAGAGAATAATTAAATGTGGGACAATAAGAACAACAAAATAAAATAGTTTCAGATTGATCGCAATCCAAATTCACTTCAGCAGCTCTTTCCACTTTGTGATATGCTGGTGAACAACACAACATTCAAATTCACTTCCGCATTTCCTTCTCCACTTTGAAGTATGCTCGTGATTGTAATTGGAGATGTTTGTTATTTGAACTACATGGTGATCTGTTATAATTGTTTTGTTAAAATTGATTTATTTTCTGTTACAACAGTTTCGTTGAAATTGATTTATGTGATGTAATGCGTTGTATTGTATTATACCACACGCGTGGGTGGAAAAGACACCCGAGGAGAGGTTTACTATAAAACGGAAAGAGATGCGCATAAATAATCATACCTTTCTCGGCCTTTTGGCTAAGATCAAGTGTAGTATCTGTTCTTATCAGTTTAATATCTGATACGTGGTTCATAGAACCACATGATATTAAATGGATTTTTCTAGGGGGAGGGCTCACATACAGTAGCTTGCTACTGGGGCTCTCGAGCGTCGCTTGTGCGTTGCACTACAGCACAAGCCACGCCTTATTCGTCTAGAGATGTGGGCAGATGCGAATTCATATTCTGATCACAATTTGGGCAGATGCCAATTTTTATGAGTGAAGGAAAGACAATGGTTACTGTTTTTCGCTGTTTGGTCTCAGAAAAACGAAGGGTAATCATTCAAAGGTAGGGCTAACGTTTATTTTTATTTCTTTGTTTCACATTGTCTCCAGCCACGCCTTATTCTGCTAGATATGGGCAGATGCCAATTTTTATTCTGCAGTAGGTTCTACAGTAGCAATGCTTAATGTGTGATCAGGATTTGGGGCAAATAGATGCTAATATTTATTTTTAAAGTAGCAATGTATGAGATTAGAACTTACGGCAGGACACTTGGAGGTTCTAATATTTATTCAGGTCAGGTTGATGCCAGTATTAATTAATGTGTGATCAGGATTTGGGGTAAGTAGATGCTAATATTTATTTTTATTTTTAACAGTAGCAATGTATGAGATTAGAACTTACGGCAGGACACTTATAGGTTCTAATATTTATTCAAGTTAGATAGATGCCAATATTAATTTTACAGTTGCAAAAATGTTAATATATGGTTTCAGAACTAAGATGACAATGTATGGGATCAGAATTGAGGGCATGCCATTTAATATTTATTCTACAGCAGGAATGTCAATGTTAATGTATAGGATAAACCTTAGATGTTTTTTTGTTTAGGCTGGTAAGAAATGTGGGGTTTGAATTTCACATGGTGCCAAACATGTTTTTTCGTTGTTTTTTTTTTTTCAATTATGCCATCACTGCCCACGGGTAGATAACAATATTTAACATGTTTTTTAAATGCTAATATTTATTTGGGTAAATGCCAATATTTATTCTACAGTACCAATGTTAATATATGGCTAATATTTATTTGAATAAATGCCAATATTTATTCTACAGTAGCAATGTTAATATATGGGATGAGAATTATGGGGGCATGTAAATGCTAATATTTATTTGGGTGAATGCCAATATTTATTCTACAGTAGTAATGTTAATATATGGGATCAGAACTATGGGGTAGAACAACAGATTGGAGATTATTATATCTAAGGTGTAGATGCCAATATTTATTTTACAGTAGCAATATAGTAGCAATGTGCAGAGCGACATTGATTGTCAAAAAGAAGATGGATCAGAGTAGGGTAGAACAACATAGATTGAATGTTAATATTTGAAATCCAAACTTAGTGCAGAACAACATAGATTGTAAAAAAAAAACAACATAGTTTGTATCTTCACAATATATATGTAAAGACATAAATATATGGAATCAGAATAGGGTAGAATGTTAATATTTGGAATCCGAAATTAGGGCAGAACAACATAGATTGTCAAAAAGAACAATGACAATATATATGTAAAGACTTAAATATATTTTGACAATATATATGTAACATGGATTGAATGTATTGAATGTTATGGGATCAGAAATATATATGTAAAGACATAAATATATGGGGATCAGAATAGGGTAGAACAACATGGATTGATAGTATATGGGATTCTGATTTAGGGCAGAACAACATAGATTGTATTTTGTCCATATATATACAAAGATTTAAATATAGTGCAAATGACCTAGATTGCATTTTGAGGATATATATGTAAAGATGATGCAGAATACTATATTGTATTTTGATGATATATATGTATAAACAATTTTATACTTGTTGCAAAATGTTTTTTGTTTTTCTTCTTTTTCTTAAATTTTTGTCGCTTTGCTACAGTTCTTAGTGAATGAACATGTTCAATGTTCAATTAACAGTAGTACAATAATGCCCTGCCCTTTCCGGTTGGAGGTGAAGTGATTACTTACAGTACATGCGAATGGATCCAGGCCAATCTATCATCTTTCTTATTCCGAAACCTCAAGCCAGCTCAATTTGTTCGCTTATGATCTAGGTTGAGATTGTAAGACTATAATCTTTTGATCACCCTAGTTTTTGATTTCTTGCTTCCACTGATTTAACAGGTTTCTGTGTGTTTTTTTGGAGAATTTAATGACCTAGTTTTTAATTCTTGATTCCATTATTCTACTAGTAGTCTAATAAGGTGGAAGCAAATTCCCAATTATGACTCTGATTTTAACCGGCTTTCCAAATGCAATGATCCCCGACCAACACCTCCATATTTGGGTTTGCTCCAAGTAAGTTTAGTTCGAAGAACAAATTTGGGAATGACACATTTATTTTGAATTTTTTCCTCTAACTTTCAAATGTCGCCAAATACATTTGTAAGAGAATCATGAGTAGTGTGCTAGCTCATAAATTCTTCTAACATATCATGTTGTAATTCTAAAAGTTACAATGTTGTATTCAGTATCTTCCTCCATTTAGCAGTCGATATTCGTGACCTACACGCTATTTGTGTCTAAATTATACTCAGCTATGAGTTTTTGAAATTTTATTTCTTTTTTTGTTTTTGTTTTTTTTGATATATATATATATATATATATATATTTTTTTTTTTTTTTTTTTCAAACAATAATAAATAACTTTGAAAAACAAATAATACCAAAATCATAAATAAAAGAAGTGTTGTCACTGATTTTTCTATTCACTAGTGTAATTTTACACAATACATTTTTTTGTTGTTAGTAAGTTGGGCTATTCTATTAATTTCGAAAACATAAAGTCACATATGCTACAGGTTGGGTTGGCAAGCTGCGCTTAACCAATCCCAACCTTTGTTACACTGTTTCTGGGCTGTCTCGGGGGAGGAAACTACCCCAGACAAAACTTAGAACCGAGAAATACATTATGCGCAATAGCGCCGACATATCTAAGAAACACAAAGTAAATGATAGCAGAAAGGCCTTGAGGGCGAGCATGAAAAAAAATAGAAAAGAACTGTGCAGCTGAGCAAACTGCACTTATCATCTTCATCATCACTATTGTGGTTCTCCTCCTCAATAGGACAAGCAAGAGCCTGCTCAACAGCTGCATCCACATTTGCCACAGTACGCTTGGGAATGCTCATTGGTGTGCAGAGGATAGGGGAGTCTGGGTCTATGCCATCGGGTATAGGCATCCAGATGCCATTGAAGTCCATGACCCAGATGTCCATGTTCTCATCATCATTCTCTGGAGCCGTTAGAGGGACAGAATTGCGTTGCTAGGAGTGCATCTGGGAGAGGTGGTGGACTTCCTCGAACCACGACCTCCTCTCTACGCATCATGCCTGGAGGTTTCTATACGTTGCTTGGGTTTGGGACTCTGGCGCGCAAAGGTGTTGGAAGAGGAGCCATCAATCGACTCGAGACGATTATCCTCTCCACGATGATAACATCCTGGGAGAGCCCTTCTCTGACCTCCGCGGATAGTGTGTTGGCGAAGTCTAGGAACCATTGCGCACCTGGATCGGGGAGAGCAATTCAGGAGAAGAAGTATAACACAGGGTCTAAAGGGGAAGAAATATCTGAGGGGCAGATGCGCGGGAGGGAGAGCGGTGATCTAAAGGAGACTGCGCAACTCCATGCTAGTGTTGCTTCGTAGCCGATTGAAGTCGGTGAGAAGCCAGAGCAGAGTGAGGGGGGCGAAAGGCCAAGGTAACAGATTGCGTAATGAGAGGGGCAGATAGCTCAGCTTTATAAAGGGGCGGGAATGAGAGCCATGAGGATAACGATGAGTGGGCTTCGCACGTATCTGCGTGCTATGATTGAGAACCTGAGCAAGCTCGAGGGAAGGGGTATGGCTGCGATAATGGCTAATCATGATGGACATTAATGGTGATAGATGCGAGGTGATGTTTAGGGCATGATTACACAATCCCCGTCCTCTCGTCATCATTTATGGTTCTGCGAGTTTTGTGCGAGAGGCTAACGGTATTTGGATCCGCAATAGATGAAGCTCTGCGTGGGAGATCTCCGTTATCCAAGTGGAGTGGGATGTGATTGTCACTCGTGTCTATTATGAAACCCGCATCCGGGGGTGCTAATCCTTCTGAATGAGAGTGAGACAGTCCTGTCTGAGAGAAGCCTCCTCAACCTGTGTAAGGGTGGAGTGATGCAGTACATAATTGCTTTCCACCCATTTGTTTGCAAGAAGGTCCGCAACAGAGTTGGCTTTCCTGTGAATGTGCCCAAAAGTGATGGCTTTGTGGTTGTGAAGCAGCAGTTCCAACACCTTAAGCTTGTGGGCAAGTTTCGAGCTGTTGGAAACTTTTGAGGAAGCTGTGCCTTGGAGGATTTTGGTGGCAGCCATCGTTATGATTCGCGAGTCTCCCACCATTTCCAGAGGGAAATAGTGAAATTCTATGGCGATTTGTATACCCTATATTAGACCTTCCAGCTTAGTCGAATTATTACTGTCCCATCCTATATTCCCATAGTAGATTCTAAGAGGGTCTCCTTGAAAGTTCTTGATAATGCCTTTGAAACTTGCGTTACCAGGGTTTCCTTTCGATGCCCCATCAAAATTGCATTTGAAGAAGCCTTTGGAGGGGGAAGACCATGTGTTTCTGGAGCAGGAGTTCTACCAGCGCTTCTGGGATTGATGTCCATGGGAGTGTTTAGACTCATGTGCCAGTTGTTCCATATGTGGCTTTTCGCTGCCGCAGTGGGTAGGTCCTCCCGACTCCATGCGTCTAAGGCTAGAGTTTCAGTGAGGTCGCTGTGAATCCTGTCCCAGAGCTGATAAGGAGTGGAGGCCTTTTCCTTGAAGATGCGGCTATTTCGTTCCTTCCAGATGTTCCATATGAGGATGCCCGGAATGATCTGTCATAATCTATTTAGAAGGGTGCTGGTGTAAGGATTGTCCTGCCAACTGCTGATGGTGTTAATGATGTTACCTCTAGTGCAGTGGGAACGTTGGCATAAGATAACAATTCTGTCCCACAGGAAATTGGCATTAGGACATTGGTCCAATAGGTGGTCGATGGTTTCCGAGTTGCCCTGACATAAAGGACATCTGGAGGGCCCTACGAACCCCCTCTTCAAAAGATTCTCCCGTGTGAGGATGCGTCGTTTACTGAGCAGCCACAAGAATGTGGTTATTTTGGGCCACAGATTGGCCTTCCATATCTTTTTCCAGATGATGTCTGCTGGTCCAGGGTTATGCTGATGAAGAATGTTGTAAGCCTCCTTGGCTGAGTAAGTTCTGCTGGGCATATGCCCCCAGCAAGGGATATTAGGTCCTGTTTTTACTTTGATTTTTCTTTTTGTTCTGAGCTCCTCCCAGATTTTTGTGTGGCTTTCATTGTTCCAGTTTTCTTGCCATCTGCTTGTATGAAGCCATTGCCTGTAGCCTTGGGAGGTGTCGTCCGTCCATAAGTCTTGAGCCTTCTCTCTTTGTCTTCCTTGGAGCATTGCACTCCATAGAGGTCTACGGAAGATGGAGGAGAGGCTTGGCATCTATTGCCATGAGTCCTCCCATAATATGGTATGGTTACCACTTCGCAACTCCCAGAAACTGTGATTTTGGATTATCTGTTTGTGGTTGCTAGCTGCTTTCCAGATTTGGGAACCAACCAGATCTAAGTTGTACCTTATGAGATCCTCCTTTGGCCAATAAGGCGCGTACTTGGCAACCCATAAGTTGGCCCATGGGGTATTGGGGTTGGAGACCCATTTCCATCAGATGCTGGCTCCCATTATGGTATCGCTGTGCTCAGGATCACGTAGACCTAATCCTCCCCGACTTTTAGGGGTGCATACATCCTTCCAATTGACTAAGGCCCACTTGTTCTTTCCTTTGGTGCCTCCCCATAGAAAACATTGTTGCAGATTGCGCATGGCTTTTAGAACCCATTTGGGAGCTGCAAGGACAAAGAAGAGATAGATGGGGAGGGATTGCAGGATAGACTTAATAAGGACAAGACGACTAGCAATGTTAAGGGTGCAGTGAGTCCAGTTGGAGAGATGAGTTTCCATTTTATCCAGCAGAGCTCTCCAGGAGGAGTGATTGATGACTGAGTCAGTTAATGGAGCTCCCAGGTATTTGAAGGGAAGATAAGCAATGGAGAATCCAAGGATGCGGGCGATAGTGTGCTGGGTTTGAGGGGGGGTATGGAAGAAGAATATCTGCGATTTGTTAGGGTTGACCTCTGTGTCGGATGCTTCAGAGAAGGAGTCAAGAATAGATTTGAGGGTCCGAGCTTCCTAGATTGAGGGGTAACCCATAATCAAGTTATCATCCACAAATAGCTGGTGAGAAGAGGGAGGTAGGTTGTGGAGAGGTAAACCAAGCAAGGCGCCAGTCTGGATAGAGCTTTTGAGAAGGCGACCCAAGCCTTCTGCCATGATGATGAAGATAAAGGGAGATAGAGGGTCCCGTTGTCTTATGCCTCTCGAGGGGTTGAAGGTGGCAGAGGGGATTCCATTGACCAGGATGGAGTGAAAGGGAGAAGTGATGAGACTCATGATCCATCTGACCCAGGTTTGACTAAAGCCAAAGGCTAAGAGAAATGTTTTGATGTAGTCCCATCTGAGTTTGTCAAAAGCTTTGGATAGGTCAATTTTAAGAAGCATACCAGGTTTTTTGTTGGTTTTCAGGGAGTGAATGACTTCATGGGTTAAGATGATGCCATCAAGACTCTGTCTACCTTCCACATACCCTGTTTGCTCTGGGGAGATGATGAGGGTAAGGAGCTTCTTCAGCCGGTTAGCTATAACTTTGGAGATAATTTTGTAAATGACATTGCAAAGAGCTATAGGTCTGTACTTACTTAGTGAGGCTGCTTTGTCCTCTATTGGAACCAAGGTGATGAAGGTGGCATTTAGTGCAGGTAGAAGCCAATGTGTGGACTGTGATTCCTCAACGACGTCCTAGACTTCGTTTTGGATGATCTCCCAGAAGAAGTGAAAGAAGTTGGTGGTAAATCCATCAAGACCTGGAGCTTTCCCTGCCTTCAGCTGGAAGATTGCCTGTTCTACCTCAACTAAAGAGGTGGCAACGAGCAGCATCTTGTTATGATCCTCCGTTATCAAATTGGGGATATGTTGACTGATTTCCCCAATGGCTTCATGCCTTTGGTGTTTGGGTTCCTGAAGGATGTCCCTGAAATGATTGCGCAGCTCCTTAGTTATGGCCGCTTGCGTTTCCGGCCTTTCCCTCGTTTGGTTCTTGAGGACTGTGATTCTGTTGTGCATCCTGTGCTGAATAGTGGAATGGTGGAAGAATTTGGTGTTTCTTTCTCCCTCTTTGAGCCAGTTGATTCTTGATTTTTGTGTCCAGAGGGTTTCTTCTTGGTTCCTTGTTTCTTCCAGTTGCGTAGTTAGGAGTTGCTCCTGGTGAGCTGACTCAGCTTAGCGCCCCTCTTGGATGATGTTCTGTTGCAACTTCTTCATTTTCTCCTCTAGGTCTTTCTGTTCTGTGAATATATTTCCAAAGGTTGTTTTGTTCCTGACTTTCAGTTGACCTTTGATAAATTTTAGTTTTGTTTGGAACCACCATTTGGAAACAATTTCCTTGAACCCCAGATGCCTGAACCAACAATGTTCAAAGCGGAAAGGTTTAGGAGCATGCTTACCTGGTTGGAGCCATTGAAGTTGTATTGGCCAATGATCAGATCCAGCCGCTGGGATGATGGTGGCATCTAAGTTGCCTCCGAGGCGGATAAGATCATTGGTGATGAGGAATCTATCCAGTCTTGAGGCTATCTGATGGGCGCCCCCTCTTTTGTTGTTCCATGTGAAGATTCCATTGGAGGTGTGTAGATCTACGAGGTTATTGCTTTGGATGAATTTTTTGAATCCACTACTATCCGATTCCAGATGCAACCTTCTGCCTTTATTTTCCTGGAGGTTGGTTATCATGTTGAAATATCCCCCCAAAAGCCATAGAGGGAAGGATCGCTATTTGTTAATTTTCTTTAGATTATTCAGGAGAGCCAATTTTTGTTGAGCATTTTGTGGAGAGTAGACATTAGTGAACAAGCCATGGATGTCCGTTTCAGGCCGGTGAAAGTTGGCCTGAATGAAGTGACTATTGGCATGAAAGTTCTCTAAGGAGATGATTTGTGGGTTCCAGATGATTTCCAGTCCTCCAGACACCCCGTTTGCGTCAACCGCTATTGTATTGCTGCCTTTCCAGATCTTTTTGAAGATGGTTTCTAGAGTAGAGATGGAACATTTGGTTTCTTGCATGTAGAATATTGCAAGATGTTCCTCATAAATCATTTTCTTTATGATCCTGTGCTTCGTGGGGTTATTGAGCCCTTTGATATTGTAGGAGATTAGCTTCATGGGATATGATTGGAGGTGAGGACATAGAATCTAGTCAGCTTGGGGAATCGCCCAAAATCCACCATTTCTTTCCCAATTTCCATGGTTCTTTGCAGGGTTTTTTTCCTTCCTTTTTTTCGAGACTCTTTCATGAAGTATTTTGTGTTGATGAGCGTGCCCCCTGGATACCCAAGGAGGGGAGCTATTGTGCTCTTGCTAGGATTTCCTCCATTTTTTGGATTTGTTGCTTCGGGATTGATATGTAGTCCTTCTTGTTGTAGGCTTCCTCTAGCCCAGCGAGATCCAAGCCTTCCAGATCTATGCTTTCTATTTCTTCCTCCATTGCTTCTGGGATAGATTCCATGATTGGTTCTTTTCCCTTATCATATTGTTATCCTCTGCGTCATTTGCGGTGGGTGGTTTCAAGAAGGTCTCCAGTGGAAGCTTATTCTCTTTAGCCTTAGAGGACTGGGCCCGCGCCTTGGAGGTACTCCCACCTTCATTGATTGCTTCGATTTCGTTGTCATTTAGTTGATTTAAGGTTGTAAAGCTGTTGCTAGTCGTAGATCCTTTTTTATTCTGCTGAGGGGTAGCTCTCCTGTTATGTCTTTTTTTTCTTGCTACCTTCGTGAATCCTTCTACCTCCTGTTTGCTGGATTCCTTTTCAGCAGTGGCTTTCCTATTTAGGGGACAGTCTCTGAAGAAATGCCCATGTTGGTGACACTTTCTGCATTTAAAAGGAATGTGTTCATAATCTATAGTTTGTGTCCATTCAAAATCTTCATGCATCTGCCTTACCTCGCCTGGTAGCGGTTCGGCTAGGTTCATGTAGACGCAGATGCGAACATAGGCTGCGTAGCAGATGATTTTGGTTTCCTCTGCAATCTTGACAAACTCTCCTAAGGCGTTGCCAATGTCTCTGAAGGTGAGCTTGTCCTAATAGTCTTGGGGGAGAGAGTAGAGCCTGGTCCAGATCGGTGCCCAAGTTAGATCCTGTTTATCTGGGTTGAAGCACTCAGTCCAGGGTCTGAGGTGTAGACCTATAGTGTTGAAGAAATAGGGACCCCCATCCATATCCTATCTTTGTCTTCAAAGCAGGTGAAGAGAATATTGAAGAAGCCTTTAGCGCACAACTGTAGGTCAATGTGGCCTTTGGGTTTCCATTTCGAGGCTATCCATCTTCTTAGCGCTTTTTCTGTGGGCCAGAAGCCCATCAACTTGCATATCAGTGCGTGATCTTTCATGAATTGGATTCTTCCATTGATGCGGTGCGCTGGGAGTTCTATCACTGTTTTCTTGGAGTTCTTTGGTATGCATGTCGCTGATTTCGTGTTCATTGGTGCTGCAACTTGTGTATTAGTTGTTTGCGCTGTGAGTGTCGCCCCTGCATTTTCTTGAGACGGGCTAGAGTTGTGCTGATTGACGATATTTTCCCCTGCCGCCGCCCCTGTTGGAGGCTAGCTTGTGAGGGGGGGAACAGTCGTCCCCCCATCGGAGTCGGTCATCGGTGAGCCTGTAGCTGTCCAGGTGAGAGGTTACGATAGATCAGGCTAGGCGAGAAGGTCTGTTGAGGGTAGCCAATGCCAAAACCAACAAACCCTAAGTCATGGAGATCGGCTTGGTGCAGAGCTCCGCTAGGGTTTTTTTTTTTAGCAATTAACTGATACAAATAGATAGATACATTACCTATTATAGTGATCCAGATTTATGCAGGAATGCAACAGAATACACATATAACCATAAATATAAAAATGTAGCAGAAATAACACTTCATTTCATTAATATCAAAGAACTGAAATTTGTTTACAGATAGAATGGAAATAAACTAGCTATGGCATTGGTAGCTTATCTCTGAGAAGAGATGTGGTGGCTACAGGGCTTTGAACTCTGTGTTAAAATGAGGCTCGAAGGCCTATATATTATTGAGAAAAAATGAGAACTCTAAATATCCAAAAGCCTAACCCTAGGAGATGAAACGCCATATGGGCCCCATCGAGGTAAATTGGTACATCAATTTCTTGGGGTCGTAACTTTGGCATACTATCTCTGTTTGACGCACATGATACATCGTTAGAAAGATCTATTCGAGGACTACAACTGCTAACCATAAATATATAGTCCAAAATACATTCATATTCATTGAGAGGTTTGATGCCCAAAAAACGTCGTTTATGGCCTCAAAACGACTCTAGAAGTTCAGGCCTGAAAAACTGCCAAAAATAGTAAATTGTGTTATAATTAAGGAAACTGAAAAACTGAAAGAAACAATGGTGGGGACTCAAGTGGAATAGGCGGGTGGCCACCAATATCCACTTGGATCATTCCTCCCCCCTTAGGAAACGATGGTCCCCATTGCATTGAGTTCTTCCGTAAGATGAGGAAACTTCTGTTGAACTTGGTCCCTGGTGAACCATTTGCCTTGGTGCAGTGGTTGGCCAGATTTGACAAACCGATATTGTTGAATCTTCTGCGGGCAAGTGTTATTGATTTTAATGTCCATGATACAATTTGCGGTGGCTTGTTCCATGCAGTCTGCATTTAACTCTATTGGTGTGAGTTGTTCTGCAATGTTAGAGGTGTCCAATAGAGGCGGGAAATAGTGCCGAAGGCGGTCCACATTGAATGTTGGGTGCAGACCAAGGAATCATGGAATATTGAGCTTGAAAGCATTGTTCCCTACAACCTTGGTGATGGTGTACGACCCATATCGAAGCGGGTGAAGCTTGCGGTGGGGTCCAGTGAGGGGCTCCTTCTGCAAATGTAGCCACACTTTGTTGCCCAGCCAAGATCCATCTTAACTCCAGATCTATCAAGCATCGAGAGGGATCAAATCTCTCGAGGTGCAAACCTCTTTTTTGAGTGCAAAACTTGATGAAAGGTTTGCACCTCGAGAGATTTGATCTCTCTCAGCGCTTGATAGATCCAGAGTTAAGATGGATCTAGGCTGGTTTCAGTCGTGTGCGGTCATACAAAATTTGTTGAACATCTTATTATTTTGATCATTTTAATCAGTCCTTCTTTATATATTTATGGTTTTGCTCTCTTCTTAATCACTAGAGTTCTTTGTCCTCCTCAATGATGATGAAATATTCACCCAAAACTTTGGACTCCAAAAAGATCACATAGTATTAGAGAAACGTTTTTCACAATAATTCCCAAGTATGAAAAATCTACATGCTAACCATATATATCACCACCTCTCCATCACATCTTTCCATACATTAATAATTAAACATTTATTTTTATTTTTATTTTACCTTGAACATATAAATATCATCGTAATAAAAATAAATAAATCACCCAAACCTTATTGAATGAATCTCCTCCCTTTCTTTAAAGTTTAAACAAAAGAGCATCCAAATTCACTTTAGCATTTCTTTTTTCCACTTTGTCATATGCTGGTGAACAACACAACATTCAAATTCACTTCCGCATTTCCTTCTCCACTTTGAAGTATGCTCGTGATTGTAATTGGAGATGTTTGTTATTTGAACTACATGGTGATCTGTTATAATTGTTTTGTTAAAATTGATTTATTTTCTGTTACAACAGTTTCGTTGAAATTGATTTATGTGATGTAATGCGTTGTATTGTATTATACCACACGCGTGGGTGGAAAAGACACCCGAGGAGAGGTTTACTATAAAACGGAAAGAGATGCGCATAAATAATCATACCTTTCTCGGCCTTTTGGCTAAGATCAAGTGTAGTATCTGTTCTTATCAGTTTAATATCTGATACGTGGTTCATAGAACCAATGATATTAAATGGATTTTTCTAGAGGGCTCAAATCAGCACAAACCAATTGCACCAATACTATAAACCCAATTAAATCTGGAGTTCACAGGTGTAAGAAATATTTTGCAGCTGATTATTTTCTACCGTTTCGACTGTTGTACTTTGGTCCCTGTGATTTGTCTTCTATATGAATTTATTATTGAAGGAAGGACGATAGTTACTGGTTTTGCTGTTTGCTCAAGATCGTTCATCGTTCAAAGGTAGGGTTAACATTTATTTTTTAGTCCTCTGTTCACATTGTCTTCAAACGCCTTATTCCGCTAGATATGGGCATATGCCAATTCTTATTCTACAGTAGCAATGCTTAATGTGTGTGATCAGGATTTGGGGCAAATAGATGCTAATATTTATTTTTACAGTAGCAATGTATGAGATTAGAACTTTCGGCCGGACACTTTAGGTTCTAATATAGAGGTTCTAATATTGTTGAGTCGGGTTGATGCCAATATTAATTAATTTGTGATCAGAATTGAGACTGATAGTGTATGTTTTGTTTTAATAGCAGCAATGTATGAGATTAGAACTTACGGCAGGACACTTGAGAGGTTCTAATATTTATTCAGGTTGGTAATACCAATATTAATTTGTAAAAAGTTGCCAAAAATGTTCAATATATGGTTCAGAACTAAGATAGCGTAATATGCTATGATCAAATTGAGGGCAGAACGTTTAATATTTATCTACATACGAATGTCCAATGTTGGAGTGTATAGGATAAACCTTAGATTATTTTTTGGTTAGGCTGGTAAGAAATGTGGGTTTGAACTTTACAAGGTATACAAAACATGTTTCTTTATTATTTTTTTTTTAATTATGTTAGCACTGCCCCACTAATTGCTCTCGCAATATTTAACATGTTTTTAAATTTCATGTTTATTTGGGTAAATACCAATATTTATTCTACACTAGCAATGTTAATATATGTGATCAGGAACTATGGGGCATGTTAAATGCTAATATTTATTTGGGTGAATGCAACATGCTAATATTTATTTGGGTGAATGCTAATATTTATTTTACAGTAGCAATGTTAATATATGGGATCAGAACTATGGGGCATGTTAAATGATAATATTTATTTGGGTGAATGCCAATATTTATTCTACAGTAACAATGTTAATATATGGAATCAGAACTATGGGGTAGAACAACAGATTGAAGATTATTATATTGAAGGTGTAGATGTCAATATTTATTTTACAGTAACAATACAGTAGCAATGTGCAGAGCAACATAGATTGTCAAAAAGAACATGGATCAGACTAGGGTAGAACAACATAGATTGAATGTTAATATTTGGAATCCAAACTTAGTGCAGAACAACATAGATTGTCAAAAAGAACAACATAGTTTGTATCTTTACAATATATATGTAAAGACGTAAATATATGGAATCAGAATAGGGTAGAATGTTAATATTTGGAATCCGAACTTAGGGCAGAACAACATCGATTGTCAAAAAGAACAATGACAATATATATGTAAAGACATAAATATATTTTGACAATATATATGTAAAGACATAAATATATGGGGATCAGAATAAGGTAGAACAACATGGATTGAATGTTATGGGATCAAAAATATATATGTAAAGACATAAATATATGGGGATCAGAATAGGGTAGAACAACATGGATTGAATGTTAGTATATGGGATTCTGATTTAGGGTAGAACAACATGGATTAAATGTTAGCATATGGGATTCTGATTTAGGGCAGAACAACATAGATTGTATTTTGTCCATATATACAAAGATTTAAATATTGTGCAAACGACCTAGATTGCATTTTGAGGATATATATGTAAAGATGATGCAGAATACTATATTGTATTTTGATGATATACATGTAAAGAGATATTGTATTTTGAGGATGTTATTTGACGATATATATGTAAAGAGTTGTGTGAAAATAATATGTATTGAAATAAACAATTTTATACATGGTGCAAAATGTTTTTTTTTCTTCTCTGTGCAAAAAATAAAAAACTCTATATATCAAATTTTCATTTTGTTTTCTTTTATATTTCTTTGTTACATTTTTGTCACTTTGCTACAGTTTTGAGTGAATGAACATGATGAACATGTTCAATTAACAGTAGTACAATAATGCCCTGCCCTTTTCCGGTTGGAGGTGAAATGATTACTTATTGTACACACAAATGGATCCAGGCCAATCCATCATCTTTCTTATTCCGAAACCTCAAGCCAGCTCAATTTGTTTGCTTATGATCTAGGTTGAGATTGTAAGACTATAATCTTGTCCCTCTGGTTTTGATGACCCTAGTTTTTGATTTCTTCCTTCCACTGATTTAACAGGTTTCTCTATGTTTTTTTGAGAATTTAATGATCCAGATTTTGTTCTTGATTCCATTATTCTACTAGTAGTTTAATAAGGTGGAAGCAAATTCCCAATTATGACTCCGATTTTAACCGGCTTTCCAAACGCAACGATCCCCGGCCAACACCTCCATATTTGGGTTTGCTCCAAGTAAGTTTTGTAGTTCAAATGACAAATTTGGGAATGACACATTTATTTTGAATTTTTTCTTCTAAATTTCAAACGTCGCCAAATACATTTGTAAGAGAATCATGAGTAGTGTGCTAGCTCACAAATTCTTCTAACATATCATGTTGTAATTCTAAAAGTTACAATATTTGTATTCAATATCTTCCTCCATTTAGCATTCGATATTCATGACCTACACACTATTTGTTAAAATAAGTATCTAAATAATGTAGCTATAAGCTTTTGAGATTTTATCTCCTCTTTTTTTTTTGGTTATATATATGTAATTTTTTTTTTCAACCAATAATTAATAACTTTGAAAAACAAATAATACCAAAATCATAAATAAAAGAAGTGTTGTCACTGATTTTTTTATTCACTAATGTAATTTTACACAATACATTTTTTGTTGTTGTTGTTGTTGGTAAGTTGGGCTATTCTGTTAATTTCTAAAACATAAAGTTACATATGCTACAGGTTGGGTTGGCAAGCTGCGCTTAACCAATCCCAACCTTTGTTACACTGTCTCTGGGCTGTCTCGGGGGAGGAAACCAGCTCAGACAAAACTTAAAATCAAGAAATACATTACGCGCAGTAGCGCCGACATATCTAAGAAACACAAAGTAAAGAGTAAATGATAACGAGAAAGACCTTGAGGCGAGCATGAAAAAAGCAGAAAAGAAGCGTATAGGCTTTGCTTTCAGGCTTACTTATTGTTGGGCGGCTTAATTGTCGGATTAAACCTCTCAATATTAATTATCAATTCGGGAGTCGTAAACACGAGTTGTATTGCGTATTGGCTCAGCTTACTGATCAGAGTATAAATATGCTCCTTATTAATGATAAATTAAACACTGGAATGAAACACACGTTAGCTTGCAACAAGAAATCGTGAAAAGGAAACCTACTTAATCAGTTTCGCTCAGTGCAAATGCGATTAAACTATAATGAAATTCAAGACAATCCTCAATCATTCTCGCACTCGCATTAAAAATCTCCTATGATAATTTTAAAACCTCAATCTATTAACTCCTTTCACTCACTTGAAATTAGCCTTGAAACAAGCAAAAGACCACACATTACAAATTCACACCTTAAACTAGCTAAAACTACTTGTTAAAACAAATTCAAGATTCTAAAATAACAAAAGAAACAATCCTAACTATTGTTGAAGGACAACTACTTTACTTTATGTAAAATAATACTTAAAAATATCCTATTGAAAACAATCTATAATAACTTTCAATTCAAATATTTTAATGAAATAAAACAAGCTTGCTCTTGAAATCATCAAAATCATGTAACTCACTAACTAAAACTAAATCATGCTTAGGTAAATCATTAATGAAAACTAAATCAGTACTACCTACACAATCAAATCGGAAATCAAAAGCTCTTATGAAGAAATGATTTATACCAAAAAAAACAAAAATAATTCTAATAAAGAATAAATCTAATTATTAATATTAAATCAAATGAACAAATTAAATGAACATTAACTCTGCAAATATTCAAACAAATTAAGGCAGGCAAACCATAACTAAACTTGAACTATTAAAATCTTTTCTATTAAAATCAAACTCAAAAATTTTGAAAAAAACAAAACAATGATGTAAGTAAAATTAAGAAATATAGATATTATTAAAAAAACAATTTAAAACGAAAGATAATTCTACAATTTAAACAAATCCTAAAGCTATGAAGAATAAGGACTTGACTCCAGGTTGCGGTGGATCCTTGCCACTCCCTGGAGCAAGTCCTAAATTAACTCAAAGTTTTAAAAAGAAAATTACAATGCTTCTATGAAAACAAAACAAACGCAGAAGCCAAAATAAATTAAGTCAGAACATTTAATCAAATCTGAATCAATAAATACATTAATACAGTATCTGTTGCTGCATTTTGTGTTGGGAAATTCGATGCTAGATCTACAACTTCAGAGATCGATTTTACATGAGAAATCTATTTTGCAGAGAAGAAATTTTTCTCTCCAAAATGACAGACTCACACTCTCTGTTCGCTAAAAGACCACTCTGCGTTCAACAACGATAATTGCTGCTATTCAGATCAACGGATTCTTGGAGTCTTCAGCAAATGTGAATTATGCTGAAAGTAAATTGACTTTCACAACTAATTAAATCTGCAATTCAAATCTTTGAAATCCCAGCAAATGGAAACCAAGATAAACATGAATTGATCTTCAAAAATAATCAATGCTGCAATCAGAAATTTGCTAATGGATCGACCTCTATCTATGCACATCTCTCCTATATGCACACAACGCTCTCCTATCTTCTACGCAGAGTTTACAAATCGACCTCCAGCTACTGAATTATTCTCCTATAGCTCCTACCTCTATATCGATCCCCAGAAAATCGACTGCTCCTCTCCATCTAATGTGCAGCGCCCATTATTCTAATGCGCACCTCTCCTATCTACGCATAGCTACCCCCCTCCATTGACTACGGCAACTGTTATATATACATTTTTTTTTATTGCAAATCGGAGCTTCAACCATAGAAAATAATTTGTTTTACAAATTCCGGAATAAGAAATTGGTTTGAACAGATTGCCGAATTCAGGAAATCGGTCCTCGTTTTGTGGGATGTGGTTGCTGGAAGATGTGCCTTGATTCTGGAAGAAATCGAAATTCATGTAGCTGGTGGAAGCATCGTACAACTGGATGAGATAATATGCAAGCTTAGTCATATGGTATTTCTTCTCAGCATGTCAGGCCAACAAAATTTGTAATTTGCAACTATGGCATGAGGAGCTCCTCCTTTTGCAACCCCTTCTGCATGTACAAATATACTTTCTATTCTCATGAAATTCCCACCTGCTGTAGACAGGGTATGGGTTTCATGTCCCTCTGTGTCTCGCGGAGAAACAATTTGGTGCATTACGAGGTAGATTGCTGAGTGATTGAAAAACCCATTTTTTATTTCATGTCCCTTTCTGAAGTATCTGGCTCCGATAAATTTGAGCTGCACCAAATTCATCTCCACTTTGACAGATTCCTTTCCATCTTCGTGATTTTCATCACATTGTTCAGAGAAATTGCCTACACCCGCAAGAAGTCTCGCCCATGAAGATTCATCTTCGTCATATCGTTCCTTGTCTTCCTCGCAATCCTCTCCATTACTGAAAGCCTCTTTGACATCAAAACCTTTGGGAGAAGATTCATCTTTATTAAGCTCATCTTCCTCATCATACTGATCCTTTTCATGACAATTATACCCTACAGCATGGCAATGGCCTCTGTATCCATAGCTCCCTTCCTTGTCATTGATGAATTTCATCAACAGGACAATACGAAATCTCAAATTCATTTCCACGATCATCATTATCACAATCCATGGCGCGAGGAGGCCAATTTACCTCACTGTAATAACCGGCCTCGGGATTCTTCAATGCAAAACCCGATCCCTGTTTTCTTGAGACAAAGCTCCTCCTTCTGGTCATAAAGTTGAACCAGATCTTTATCGAGAGCACATAGAACCTCAGCCCTAGAGGCCATTCTTAGAATGAGAGCAGACTCATAATTTATGTTCTTAAGGCTTCAATCTTGGACTTCTTCGTTGACACCATAGCTCGACCCTATGTACACAAGTCCACTATCTTCTATGTGATGTGTGCATTGTGATGTGTGCATTTATAGATTGACCTCCCAATTGTCTATGCAACCTTTAGTAGCAATTGTATTCTTTTCAACTATTTTCGAGGTATTTCATATGCCAAATAAGCATGCATTATCAAAGCATTATAAACATTAATCTAAAAGGAAAGCTTCTCTTCATGCTTGAACTTTCTAGGTTCGACCCTTTTTTTTCCCAATCGACGGACAAGGGACTTGAAATTATGTAGCATCCAAGCAGCATAACTTAACCTATAATTGTCTACACAGATCGATGGTACCTCTATCATTGAATTATATGCTCCAATGCTTTCTTCAATGCTTTCTCTTGGACCCTTAACTTGGAAAGGATCAAGCAACCTTATTTCACATTCCTTTTTGTTATTGCAGCGAGGGCTACATGAATTAGGTTGATCTTGAGGGAAAAATACACTTGATGAAGACAAAGATGAGGTTGGAGAGTTTGTGAAACCCATAGGAGGCAAAGGCAGTTCAACGAGTTTACAATAAATTGCAGCCATAAAATGTACCAAAACTTCAGATAGCCTATTAGGTGCCTCAGGGACGTGATTTGAAATGGAAGTACCCAATACGTTCACATTCAGGAGTGGTCTTCAGTGGAATACTTCCCTGACAATAACTCTTCCACAAAGCTGAATTTTTCCAAACAGTTTCTGGGTTATAGGAAACATGGTGCTCTGAACACAAACCATGTATCGGAATTTAGAGATTCTGCTCCATTTGGTCACAAATTTGATATTTTCACCTACAACAATTCAAATACCCAGCTGCTGCATTTATTCATTTGGTGAATTTGCACTCGAATGCATTCCTGCAACCAAGAAGCAATTTATTAAAAACACTCATAGAATTAACCAAAAACAAGAATGATAGCTATTATTTCTAAATTCCTTTAATTAACAACATATTGGATTAATAACGATTAAAAAACCAGGTACAAGTATGTATTTCATTGATAAAAATCGTAAAATTTTGGGCAAAAGTGCGGCTCAACATTATCATCTTCATCATCAATGTTGTGGTTCTCCTCCTCAATAGGACAAGCAAGAGCCTGCACAACAACTGCCTCCACATCTGCAACAGTTTGCTTGGGAATGCTTACTGGTGCGCAGAGGATGGGGGAGTCCGGGTCTACGCCATCAGGTACAGATGTCTAGAGGCCATTGAAGTCCATGACACAAATGTCTGTGTCCTCATCATCCTTCTTCGGAGCCGTCATAGGGACATAATTGCGTTGTTGGGAGTGCGTCTGGGGAGAGGTGGTGGACTTCCCTGAACCATGACCTCCTCTCTGCGCATCATGCCTGGAGGTTTCTGCACGTTGCTTGGTTCGGGACTCTGGCGTACAAAGGTGTTGGAAGAGGAGCCATCAATCAACTCAAGATGATTATCCTCTCTACAATGATAACGTTCCGGGAGAGCCCCTCTCTGACCTCCGCGGATAGTGTGTTGGTAAAGTCTAGGAGCCATTGCGCACCTGGATCGGGGAGAGCAATTCAGGAGAAGAAGTAACACACAGGGGCTAAAGGGGAAGAAATATCTGGGGGGCAAATGCGCAGGAGGGAGAGCAATGATCCAAAGGAGACTGCGCAACTCCACGCTAGTGTTGCTTCATAGCTGATTGAAGTCGGTGAGAAGTCAGAGCAGAGTGAGGGGGGCGAAAGGCCAAGGTAATAGATTGAGTAATGAGAGGGGCAGATAGCTCAGCTTTATAAAGGGGCGGGGATGAGAGCCACGAGGATAGTGATGAGTGGGCTTCGCACATATCTGCGTGCTATGATTGAGAACTTGAGTAGGCTCGAGGGAAAGGGTATGGCTGTGATAATTGTTAATCATGATGGACATTAATGGTGATAGATGCGAGGTGATGTTTAGGGCATGGTGATGCAGTATTCGTCCTCTCGTCATCATTTCTGGTTCTGCGAGTTTCGTGCGAGAGGCTAACGGTATTTGGATCTGCAGCAGATGAAGCTCTGCGTGGGAGATATCCATTATCTAGGTGAAGTGGGATGTGATTGTCACTCGTGTCTATTATGTCACCCGCATCCGGGGGGTGCTGATCCTTCTAAATGAGAGTGAGACAATCATATTTGAGAGAAGCCTCCTCAACTTGTGTAAGGGTGGAGTGATGCAGTACACAATTGCTTTCCACCCCTTTGTTTGCAAGAAGGTCTGTAACAAAGTTGGCTTTCTTGCGAACGTGCCCAAAAGTGATGGCTCTGTGGTTGTGAAGCAGTAGTTCCAACACCTTAAGCTTGTGGGAAAGTCTCTAGCGGTTGGAAACTTTCGAGGAAGCCGTGACTTGGAGGATTTTGGTGGTAGCCATCGTTATTATTTGCGAGTCTCCTTCCATTTCTAGAGGGAAATAGTGAAATTCTATGGTGATTTGTATACCCTGTATTAGCCCTTCCAGCTCAACCGAATTATTACTGTCCCATCCTATATTCCCATAGTAGATTCTAGGAGGGTCTCCCTGCAAGTTCCTGATAATGCCTCTGAAACCTGCATTACCAGGGTTTCCTTTGGACGCCCCATCAAAATTGCATTTGAAGAAGCCTTTGGAGGGGGAGACCATGTTTCTGGAGCATATGTTCTACCAGCGCTTCTGGGATTGATGTCCATGGGAGTGTTTAGACTCATGTGCCAGTTGTTCCATATGTGGCATTTTACTACCGCGGTGGGTAGGTCCTCCTGACTCCATGCGTCTAAGGCTAGAATTTCAATGATGTTACTGTGAATCCTGTCCTAGAGCTGATCAGGGGTGGAGGCCTTTTCCTTGAAGATGCGGCTGTTTCGTTCCTTCTAGATGTTCCATATGAGGATGCCTGGAATGATCTTCCATAATCTATTCAGAAGGGTGCTAGTGTAAGGATTGTCCTGCCAACTGCTGATGGTGTTAATGATGTTACCTCTAGCATGGTTGGAACGTCGACATAAGATAACAATTCTGTCCCATAGGAAATTGGCATTAGGACATTGGTCCAACAGGTGGTCGATGGTTTCCGAGTTGCCTTGACATAAAGGAAATTTGGAGGGCCCTACGAACCCCCTCTTCAAAATATTCTCCCGTGTGAGGATGCGACGTTTACTGAGCAACCACAGGACTGTGGCTATTTTGGGCCACAGATTGGCCTTCCATATCTTTTTCCAGATGATGTCTGCTGTTCTAGGGTTCTACTAATGAAGAATGTTGTAAGCCTCCTTGGTTGAGTAAGTTCCACTGGGCATATGCTCCCAACAAAGGATATCAGGTCCTGTTTTTACTTTGATTTTTCTTTTTGTGCTGAGCTCCTCCCAGATTTCTGTGTGGCTTTCATTGTTCCATTTTTCTTGCCATCTGCTTGTATGAAGCCATTGCCTATAGCCTTGGGAGGTGTCGTCTGTCCAGAAGTCGTGAGCCTTCTATCTTTGTCTTCCTTGGAGCGCTGCACTCCATAGAGGTCTACGGAAGATGGAGGAGAGGCTTGGCATCTATTTCCATGAGTCCTCCCGTAATCTGGCATGGTTACCACTTTGCAGCTCCCAAAAACTTTGATTTTGGATTATTTGTTTGTGGTTGCTAGTTGCTTTCCAGATTTGGGAACCAGCCAGATCTAAGTTGTACCTTGTGAGATCCTCCTTTGGCCAATAAGGTGCGTACTTGTCAACCCATAAGTTGGCCCATGGGGTATTGGGGTTGGAGACCCATTTCCACCAGATGCTGGCTCCCATTATGGTATTGCTGTGCTCAGGATCACGTAGACCTAATCCTCCTTGACTTTTAGGGGTGCATACATCCTTCCAATTGACTAAGGCCCAATTGTTCTTTCCTTTGGTGCCTCCCCATAGAAAATATCGTTGCAGATTGCGAATGGATTTTAGAACCCATTTGGGAGCTGCGAGGACAAAGAAGAGATAGATGGGGAGGGATTGCAGGATAGACTTAATGAGGACAAGACGACTAGCAATGTTGAGGGTGCGGTGAGTCTAGTTGGAGAGATGAGTTTCCATTTTATCTAGCAGAGCTCTCTAGGAGGAGTGATTGATGACTGAGTCAGTTAGTGGAGCTCCCAGGTATTTGGAGGGAAGATAAGCAATGGAGAATCCAAGGATGCGGGCGATAGTGTGCTGGGTTTGAGGGGGGGTATGGAAGAAGAATATATGCGATTTGTCAGGGTTGACCTCTGTGTCGGATGCTTCAGAGAAGGAGTCAAGAACAAATTTGAGGGTTCGGGCTTCCTAGATTGAGGGGTAACCCAGAATCAAGTTATCATCCACAAATAGCTGGTGAGAAGAGGGAGGCAGGTTGTGGAGAGGTAAACCAAGCAAGGCGCCAGTCTGGATAGAGCTTTTGAGAAGGCGACCCAAGCCTTCTTCCATGATGATGAAGATAAAGGGAGATAGAGGGTCCTGTTGTCTTATGCCTCTCGAGGGGTTGAAGGTGGCTGAGGGGATTCCATTGACTAGGATGGAGTGAAAGGGAGAAGTGATGAGACTCATGATCCATCCAACCCTGGTTTGACTGAAGCTAAAGGCCAAGAGAACTTTTTTGATGGACTCCTAGCTGAGTTTGTCAAAAGCTTTGGATAGGTCAATTTTAAGAAGCTTACCAGGTTTTTTGTTGGTTTTGAGGGAGTGAATGACTACATGGGTTAAGATGATGCCATCAAGAATCTGTCTACCTTCCACATAACCTGTTTGCTCCTAGGAGATGATGAGGGGAAGGAGCTTCTTCAGCCGGTTAGCTATAACTTTGGAGATAATCTTGTAAATGACATTGCAAAGAGCTATAGGTCTATACTTACTTGGTGAGGCTGCTTTGTCTTCTATTGGAACAAAGGTGATGAAGGTGGCATTTAGCGCAGATAGAAGCCAGTGTGTGGACTGTGATTCCTCAACGACGTCCCAAACTTCATTTTGGATGATCTCCTAGAAGAAGTGAAAGAAGTTGGTGGTAAATCCATCAAGACCTGGAGCTTTCCCTGCCTTCAGCTGGAAGACTGCCTATTCTACCTCAACTAAAGAGATGGCAGCGAGCAACATCTTGTTATGATCCTCCGTTATCAACTTGGGGATATGTTGAGTGATTTCCCCAATGGCTTCATGCCTTTGGTGGTTGGGTTCCTGAAGGATGTCCTTGAAATGATTGCACGGCTCCTCAGTTATGGCCTCTTGCGTTTCCAGCCTTTCCCCCGTTTGGTTCTTGAGGACTGTGATTTTGTTGTGCATCCTGTGTTGAATAGTGGAATGGTGGAAGAATTTGGTGTTTCTTTCTCCCTCTTTGAGCCAGTTGATTCTTGATTTTTTTCTCCAGAGGGCTTCTTCTTGGTTCCTTCTTTCTTCCAGATGCGTAGTTAGGAGTTGCTCCTGGTGAACTGACTCAGCTGAGTGCCCCTCTTGGATGATGTTCTGTTGTAGCTTCTTCATTTTCTCCTCTAGGTCTTTCTGTTCTGTGAATATATTGCCAAAGGTTGTTTTGTTCTAGACTTTCAGTTGACCTTTGATAAGTTTTAATTTTGTTTGGAACCACCATTTGGAAACAATTTCCTTAAACCCCGGATGCCTGAACCAGCAATGTTCAAAACGGAAAGGTTTAGGAGCATGCTTACCTGGTTGGAACCATTGAAGTTGTATTGGCCAATGATCAGATCCAACCACTGGGACGATGGTGGCATCTAAGTTGCCTCCGAGGCGGATAAGATCATCAGTGATGAGGAATCTATCCAGTCTTGAGGTTATCTGATGGGTGCCCCCTCTTTTGTTGTTCCATGTGAAGATTCCATTGGAGGTGTGTAGATCTATGAAGTTATTGCTTTGGATGAATTTTTTGAATCCATTACTATCCGATTCCAGATGCAACCTTCCGCCTTTCTTTTCCTGGAGGTTGGTTATCATGTTGAAATCTCCCCCCAAAAGCCATAGAGGGAAGGATCACTGTTTGTTGATTTCCTCTAGATTATTCAAGAGCACCAATTTTTGTTGAGCATTTTGCGGAGAGTAGACATTAGTGAGCAAGCCATGGATGTCTGTTCTAGTCAGGTGAAATTTCCCTGAATGAAGTGTCTATTGGCATGAAAATTCTCTAAAGAGATGATTTGTGGGTTGCAGATGATTTCTAGTCCTCCAGATGCCCCTTTTGCGTCAACCGCTATTGTATTATTGCCTTTCCAGATCCTTTTGAAGATGGTTTCTAGAGTAGAGTTGGAACATTTGGTTTCTTGCATGTAGAATATTGCCAGATGTTCCTCATAAATCATTTTCTTTATGATCCTATGCTTCATGGGGCTGTTGAGCCCTTTGATATTGTAGGAGATTAGCTTCATGGGATATGATTGGAGGTGAGGGCATAGAATCTAGTCAACTTGGGGAATCGCCCAGAATACACCATTTATTTCCCAATTTCTATGGTTCTTTGCAGGGTTGTTTTCCTTCCTCTTTTGCGATACTCTTTCATGAAGTATTTTGTGTTGATGAGTGTGCCCCCCTGGGTACCCAAGGAGGGGAGCTGCTGTGCTCTTGCTAGGATTTCCTCCATTTTTTGGATTTGTTGCTTTGGGATTGATATGTAGTCCTTCTTGTTGTAGGCTTTCTCTAGCCCAGCGAGATCCAAGCCTTCCAGATCTATGCTTTCTGGTTCTTCCTTCATTACTTCTGGGATCGATTCCATGATCGGTTCTTTGCCCTTTATCAGATTTTTATCCTCTGCGTCATTTGCGGTGGGTGGTTTCAAGAAGGTCTCCAGTGGAAGCTTATTCTCTTGAGCCTTAGAGGATTGGGCCCACGCCTTGGAGGTACTCCCAACTTCATTGACTAGTTTGATTTCATTGTCATTTAGTTGATTTAAGGTTGCAAAGCTGTTGCTAGTCGTAGATCCTTTTTTATTTAGCTGAGGGGTAGCTCTCTTGTTATGTATTTTTTTGCTTGCTACCTTCGTGAATCCTTCTACCTCCTATTTGCTGGATTCCTTTTCAGCAGTGGCTTTCCTGTTTAGGGGACAGTCTCTGAAGAGATGCCCATGTTGGTGACACTTTCTGCATCTAAAAGGAATGTGCTCATATTAATCTACAGTTTGTGTCCATTCAAAATCTTCATGCATCAGACTTACCTCGCCTGGTAGCGGTTCAGCTAGGTTCATGTAGACACAGATGCGAGCATAGGCTGCGTAGCGGATGATTTTGGTTTCCTCTGCAATATTGACGAACTCTCCTAAGGCATTGCCAATGTCTCTGAGGGTGAGCTTGTCCCAATAGTCTTGGGGGAGAGAGTAGAGCCTAGTCTAGACCGGTGCCTAAGTTAGATCCTGTTTATCTGGGTTGAAGCGCTTAGTCCAGGGTTTGAGGTATAGACCTGCAGTGTTGAAGAAATAGGGACCCCCATCCATTATCCTATCTTTGTCTTCAGAGCAGGTGAAGAGAATATTGAAGAAGCCTTTAGCATATAGCTGTAAGTCAATGTGGCTTTTGGGTTTCCATTTCGAGGCTATCCATCCTCTCAGCGCTTTTTCCGTGGGCCAAAAGCCCATCAACTTACCTATCAGTGTGTGATCTTTCATGAATTGGATACTTCCATTGATGCGGTGTGTTGGGAGTTCTGTCACTATTTTCTTTGAATTCTTTGGTATGCATGTCGCTTATTTCGTGTTCATTGCTGCTGCTGTTGCTTGTGTATTAGTCGTTTGCGCTGTGAGTGTCGCCCCTGCATTTTCTTGAGACGGGCTAGAGTTGTGTTGATTGACGATATCATCCCCTGCCGCCGCCCCTATTGGAGGCTGGCCTGTGAGGGGGGGAGCAGCCGTCCCCCCACTGGAGTCGGTCATCGGTGAGCCTGTAGCTGTCCAGGTGAGAGGTTACGGTAGATCAGGTTGGGGGAGAAGGTTTGTCGAGGGCAGCCAACGCCAAAACCAATAAACCCTAGGTCACGGAGATCGACTTGGTGCAGAGCTTCGCTAGGGTTTTTTTTTTGAGCAGTTAACTGATACAAATAGATAGATACATTACCTATTATAGTGATCCGGATTTATGCAGTAATGCAACAAAATACACATAACCATAAATATAAAAATGTAGCGGAAATAACACTTCATTTCATTAATATCAAAGAACTGAAATTTGTTTACAGACAGAATGGAAATAAACTAGCTAAGGTGTTGGTAGCTTATCTCTGAGAAGAGATGTGGTGGCTACAGGCCTCTAAAATCTGTGTTACAATGAGGCTCGAAGGCCTATATATTATTGATAAACAATGAAAACTATAAATATCCAAAATCCTAACCCTAGGAGATGAAACGCCAAAATATGGGCCCCATCAGGGTAAGTTGGTACATCAATTTCCCGGGGTCGTAACTTTGGAATACTATCTCCGTTTGATGCACATGATACATTGTTAGAAAGATCTATTCGAGGACTGCAACTGCTGATCGTAAATATATAGCTTGAAATATAGTCATATTCACGAGGAGGTTTGATGCCCAAAAAATGTCTTTTAGGGCCTCAAAACAGCTCCAGAAGTTCAGGACCCAAAGAACTGCCAAAAATAGTAAACCGTGTTATAATTAAGGAAACTGAAAAACTGAAAGAAACAATGGTGGGAACCCAAGTGGAATAGGCGGGTGGCCACCAATATCCACTTGGATCATTCCTCCCCCCTTAGGAAGCAATGGTCCCCATTGCGTTGAGTTCTTCCGTGAGATGAGGAAACTTCTGCTGAACTTGGTCTCTGGTGAACCACTTGCCTTGGTGCAGTAGTTGGCCAGCTTTGACAACCCGATACAGTTGGATCTTCTGTGGGCGAGTGTTCTTGATTTTCATGTCCATGATACAATCTGTGGTGGCTTGTTCCATGCAGTCTACGTTTAACTCTGTTGGTGTGAGTTGTTCTGCAATGTTAAAGGTGTCCAGTAGAGGCAGGAAATAGTGCCGAAGGCGGTCCACATTGAATATTGGGTGCAGACCAAGGAATGGTGGAATACTGAGCTTGAAGGCATTGTTCCCTACAACCTTGGTGATGGTGTACAACCCATATCGAAGTGGGCGAAGCTTGCGGTGAGGTCCAATGAGGCGCTCCTTCTGCAAATGTAGCCACACTTTGTCGCCCACCTGGAAGTGATGTGGCATCCGATGTTGATCATGTCGTTGCTTGTACTTAGCATTGGCTATGTTCAATATGTCATGAACCTGCTGGCGGATGTGCTGAATGTGCTCAATGAAGTTGTTTGCTTTGTCAGCTTCAGACTGGACATGAGCCAAATCGACCTGAGTAGCCACAAATGGCATGGCTACGTCAATGGGACATAGTGGATGGAACCCCATGCCCACTTGAAACGAGTTGTGGCCGGTTGAGCTGTGGAGAGCCCGGTTATAGCTGTGTTGTACATAGGGAAGGCTCTCATCCTTTGTGCGTGGATGCTTTGAATTATACATGCGAAGAATTTGTACATTCATCCTATTGATGACCTTTGTCTGGCCATCAGTTTGGGGATGGAAAGCGGTGGACTTGGTGAGCTTCGTGTCTAGCATTGACCAGAGGCTGGACCAAAATGTGCTGAGGAACTTGCTGTCTTGATCTTAGATGATAGACTATGGGATCTCAAAGTGCACCCACACTCGTTCAAACAAGAGTGTAGTAGTGGCTTCTACCATGATATTCTTCTTGCCGGCTGACATAATGGCCATCTTCGAGAATCTGTCGGCGATCATGAAAACGTAGTCATTTCCATTCTTAGTAGAAGGAAGGCCGGACATGTAATCTATGGAGATGGATTCCCAAGGTCGACTAGGAGTAGGTAGCAGATTATAGAGGCCTTGCTTATTGATGGTCGGTTTGACAATGGAGCAAGCAGTGCAAGATCTGATGTACTTCCCAACATCCTGTCAAAGGTTCGGCCAATAGAAATACTTCTGCAATACTGCCACTATTTTCTCGACCTCGAAATGCCTAGCGACTTGACTGTAGTGTGCTTCCCAAATCATCTTGGCATGCTCGCTTGAAGGAACACAAAGGTGTCCCAGGTGACATAACAATGCATCCTGTAGGTGAAAATTTGGAACTTGCGTATCCTCCAAGAGTGTCTTGTATGTGTGGCCGAATTCTGGATCGCTCTTGTAGAGAAGCAGCCAATCAAAAGTCTCGTGCCCACAAGAGTTGAGAATGGTGGTTAGCGCCACAATCGGTGGTTGGCTGAGGCAGTCTGCAACATTATTGGTGCTTCCCTTCTGATACTTGATGTTCAAATGAAATTGCTGCAGATATGTGGACCACTTCTGATGGCGATCGTTCTGAAAATTCCCTTGTGTTTGTATGAACTGCAGGGGTCGGTGGTCTGTGTGGATGACCGTTTCCTTCCCCAAAATGTAATGCTTCCATTGGCAGCATGCCTGCACAATGTAATACATTCCTTTGTCATAAGTGGGATACTTACGGACTGTGTCAGACAATGTCTCACTGCGATATGCCACTGGATGCCCCTGTTGAGTAAGAACTACCCCAATAGCATAGTCAGAGGCATTTGTCTCGATCTCAAATGGTTGTTGCAAGTCTGGTAAAGTGAGCACTGGGGCAGAGAAGAGCCGATGCTTCAATTCTACGACTGCCTTCTGTTGAGATTACGACCAAAATAATTTTGCTTTCTCTCCTCCCTTGATGACTTGACTCAAGGGCCAAGTGATATGAGATAATCCCAACACGAACCTGTGGTAGAAATTAGCAAGATCCAGAAAGCTGCAAAGCTTTGTTAGAGTGGTTGGGGCCGGCCAATCCCGAATTACTTGGATCTTGGTCGGATCCACATGTACTCCTCGTTCATCAATAATGTATCCCAGATACTGAACTTGGGTCATGCCAAAAGTGCACTTCTCCAAATTGGCACACAACTTGTGTTTCCGCAGTGTTTGGAGGACTTGTCGGATGTGGTTGAGGTGCTTTTCTCAAGTCTAGCTAAAGATCAGGATGTCATCCAAGTACACTACTACAAATGAGTTGATGAATGGCCGCAAGATGTCGTCCATCAGCCTCATGAAGGTTGCGGGAGCATTCGTGAACCCGAAAGGCATGACCACCCATTCGAAAAGGCCCTCCTTAGCTTTGAAGGCAATATTCCACACATTAGAGGGTTCGATTGGTACCTGGTGATACCCAGACTTCAAGTCGATTTTGCTGAAATATTTTCCCCCCTTGAGTTGATCTAGAAGGTCATCAATCCATGGGATCAGGTACCTATTCCGGACAGTGATATTTTTCAACGCGCGATAGTCAATACAGAGTCTCCAAGTCCCATCCTTCTTCTGCACCAACACAATTGAGTTCCCACAGGGCGATGAACTCGGTTGGATGTGACCTTTCTACATCAGCTCTTGAATTTGCCTCTTGATTTCATTGTTCTCTAGAATAGAGTGTCGACAGATCTGTCCATTGGGGGGCATTGGCGCACCTGGGGTCAGATCGATGGGGTGCTTGGCTTGACAGTGTAGAGGCACCCTTGTGGGTGAGGTGAATATGTCCCTGTACTCCTCCACGAATCATCAAGAAAACAAATTTCTCGATTTTGGAAATGAGCCTATTGCATTTTTTTGCAGTAACCAAAGAGATAGCCACAGATAGTGGTAGCTCTGGTATCCTGTACAACTTATTTCCCAAAGTAACAATAACAATGGGAGGCCGGCACTCATACACAACATGTCGCTGCCACAAGTATGGTTGGCCTAATAATACATCACAAACATCAAGAGGAGCAATGTCGCATAATTTCTCATCTGTGAAGGGCTTGATGCTGTAGGGAATGCGGCATTGATGGCTGACGTGAAGATATCGTTCTTGGCGAAGCCACTCGATGGTGTACAACTGTGGGTGTCCTATGGTCGGCAAGCCTAAACGCTTTAGGACCTCTGCTGAAATGAGGTTCTTTTGACTCCCACTGTCAACAATGAATTGTAGCGGGGAACCCTTTACCCACATCTGAGGGTGGAAGAGACGCTCCTCCTCCTTTGAATCTTTGCAGTGGCAACGGTGGCATTGGACTCCAATATGCTTCCCTTTGTCATTCCCCTTGTCGGGTTCCGATTTAGAGTCAGAGCATGCATCCGATTCAAAAGCTCTCATCTTGGCCACCAGTGACTGCTTGGCCCAACACTCACTTATGTTGTGAGTGGAGCTCTCATGGAACTCACACCACTTTCCCGTGTCCTTCTTCGGCTTCGTGGGGTTGTTATTTGCTTGCAGATTTAGTAGGTTAACTTGGGCTGCCATGCCTTGACTTTGTCCTTTGTTTTGCGGTTTGGGGGTACCTTTCCTTTGCTTTTGATTCGCAAATCCAAAGTCTCGCTTCTTCTGTTTGAATTTATGTTCAATCTTGGCAGCATATCGGTATGTCGTACCAAGCAAGGATATATCGAGCAACTCCATTTCCTCTTGAATGTATCTATGAAGACAACTGTGGTACTTCAACACCAAATTTTTCTCTGAATCTTTGATACCCAACTTTGTGCGCAGGGTATGGAACAAATTCACAACTCATGCACATCTTGATCCCTTTATTGTCGCAACATAGTCCATTGTATGTACTTATCCTCATAGCTCCCCACGGGATAATATTGTTTCTTGATGGCATCTCGAAAACAATTCCAAGTGGGTACAATCGAGAACAAAGAGGGTTCCCCCTCGTCCTTTTTCTCACAGTAGGTTTCCCACCAATCCTTGACATGGGGGGTAGCTTTGAGGAGTGAAAAAATGAACTTCTCCCGATCGGAAAAGTCATGAACTGATAAATATCCTTCTAATAGATTCAACTATTTATCTACAACGTCTGCATCTATTTGGCCCTCAAATATGGGAATGTCAGAGTTTACTTGTACCTTAAAAGGAGTTGTGCCTCCAGAGTGGCTGCTGGATGCAGATGTGCCGCCAGTGGGCAGTCGTTGAAGGATTTGGGAAAAATTATCCATTATCACATTCCTTTGTTTTCGAGGGCCTCCTCGAGCAGTATTTTGATAGGATCTCCTACTCCCTCATCTTTCTTTTCTTCCCCCATGGGCGGGCATCGGGGTTTGTGAGGCTGATCTTGCAAAAGTTCAACCAGATTGAGCCCTAACTCCTTATACCTCGACCTCGTTGGGGACATGCAAAGAAGGATCGAGAAAGAGAATATTGCTCTAATACCACTGATATGGATTTATGCAATGCAACATGATACACATATAACCATAAATATAAAAATGCAGTGGAAATAACACTTCATTTCATTAATATCAAAGAACTAAAATTTGTTTACAGACAAAATGGAAATAAACTAGCTAGGGCACTGGTAGCTTATCTCTGAGAAGAGATGTGGTGGCTACAGAATTCTGAGCTTTGTGTTACAATGAGGCTAGAAGGCCTATATATTATTGAGAAACAATGGAAAACCCTAAACATTCAAAACCCTAACCCTAGGAGATGAAACACTAGAATATGGCCCCGTCGAGGTAAATTGGTACATCAATTTCCTGGGGTTGTAACTTTGGCATATTATCTCCGTTTGACGCACATGATACATCATTAGAAATATCTATCTAAGGATTACAACTACTGACCATGAATATAAAGTTTGAAACGGACTCATATTTGTCAGGAGGTTTGATGCCCAAAAAACGTCGTTTAGGGCCTCAAAATGGCTCCAGAAGTTCAAGACCCGAAAATTTGCCAAAAATAGTAAACTGTGCTATAATTAAGGAAACTGAAAAATTGAAATAAATAATGGTGGGGCCCTAAGTGGAATAGGTGGGTGGCCACCAATATCCACCTGGATCATATAGTCATAACTAGTTGAAATTTTATCTCAACCAAACACTAAGTGATCATAATTTTGATCCAACTACTTCCTCAGCCACTGGATAAGGTTTTCCATGGAGAGACATTTTTTGTTGGAAACTAGGCAATTATTGAGAAGGGGGTGATTTTTGTTGGAAATTTATATAGGTGTTCAACAGCTAACCATGAATTCAAAATCGAACACACAAATAACACATGCAACACATGTAGACACCAAAATATAAATGGAAACCCAAAACGTTAAAACCACAATTTTTTGTTATGATGTAAAGGTAAGCGCCCACTCCACCTTTTACATCAATTTTTGTCGGCCTCTACCTATATGATTCATCAACCTCTCTTTTCTTTTGCAAGCTACAACTTGTTGGGAGAATCTACTCCCTCTTCTTACAGGCTCAAACCTATTCTTTTTCAGGCTACTACGTGGAAGGAGGCAACAATCCCCTGATATATGAAAGTTTTATTTTGTTGGATTACCTGGTCTCTAATTCTGAATTCTTCATTCTCTTTGTCCTTGTTATGTACTAGTATCTGCTCCTCTATCTCAAGTCAACTTCTCTTCTACGTCTCTTCCTCTATGCGTTTCTCTTTCTTTGTAGGGCCATTTTTGAATCAAGTCTCTCCACTATTCAATTAGCTGACTTTCTTTTCAAAAACACTGATGAATATATGCCTCTCATTGTCTATTGGTATCCCAACACAAGTATTTGAATTGATTTGGTGGTCCACCCATTTGTTTCACCTTCTACCAATTTTTTTTTTTTGTAAGCTGAGTAGGACCTTTCATTCATTCATAAAAAGAGCAGTTTACATCAAGATAGAACTTCCATGGCCTCAACCCACCCATTGGGAAACAAGGGCTGTTGGGCATCGGAAGGCATTATAAGCCAAACAAAATCAAAAGGTTTCAAGTCTATCAAATTCAGCGAAATAGGCATTACTGTCTGAAAACCATAATGAGTTCTGCCTCCTAATTATCACTATGAACATCATCAAAACTTAATAAATAATTGAAACTGAAAACTGGCATAGCCATTAACATAAACTAGTCCTCAGAGGACATAATAGGTGCATGGTATTTTGCACTAGACCTTGGAATTTCAGAATAAAGGGGTCACCTAAGGTGCTGCTCAATTATGCCCAGACGAACATTCTGCTGTTGGACCTGGAACTGGAGCAGTTGGAAGTCCTTTTCAATTTCCTGCAAAGTTGGATCAATTTGCATGTAATCAAAAGTGTGCATGATGGCCTTGGCCACCAGATTTTTCATCATCCAATATAGGTGTATGATCTGTTTGTATTGGGTGACCTGGCCATGAGAATTGCCTACGTCTAGCACCAGAAGTTCGCAATCCATTATCTGATCTTCTTCCTCAGCTTGGTGTGTGAGGTCCACTTCCCACCCAACAATAACTCTTATAACTTGCTTCAGAATATATCTCACATATGCATGCGCAACATACCTGTTATGCTGGGCCTGGAGCTTTCTGCCTGCTCTCTTCGGCTGCTAAGATGAGGGCTCTCCTTTCTCCACCCGAGAGCTTCTTTTCCAATTTCTTCTGCGACCCTTCACTGTTGCTTCTTCTTTTAATGTTTTCACGCGTGTCATCCTTAGCACCTACACCTGAGAAACTATAAGATCTATGTGCCCCCGCCATGTCCAGACAACTGCCCACATAGAGGTGAAATGGCTGCCATGCACGTAACTTATTGTCATAGGTCAATTTGGGCATCATCCCCCAAGACCTGGTCAAATTGGGCATCATCCCCCAGGACCAATGAATAGGGTCTGTCATCCCCTTAATTTCAGTGGGGATATGCCCTAAGTGAAGACATTCCATTTATGGCTTCAATTGTGAGATTTCCAAGGTTTGAAGTATATATTATATGACCCTCTGACTCACCAACACTCTTCTACAAGGGACTAACTGCGTTGCAGTGAAAATACCTCCATTCAAGGGTGCACTACAATGCACTTCCCAACACTCAATGGTGCATTGGTCTCCTGGGAGTGAAATCATCATTGTTCTGGGAATCTCCACATGGCCAGTGCCTTTTAGAAGAGCACATATGTGTCATACTTCGAATACAAGTGTCCATCCACCACGTTGGAACTTGGAAACATGTCTCACAATTATTATAAAGCTATTCAATTCCATTCAATGAGAAACTACCTTCAATTTACCTATAAATTGAGCACTCATCTAAGTGCTAGGGCAGAAGAATTTTGTGCAAAGTTATGATGTTCGATTCTCACTTGATAAGAGATTGGAAGTACTGATATGCTGCTGAGATGAAGCTGGATGTGATGAGGTTGGAACGAAGTTGGAGGAGGTTGACGACAAATCGATCTATTGGTTGTAATCTCCTCTTCCTACTTTCTTAATAAAGATATATGTTCATTCTCTCATACATATGTTTATATATTGTGAAATGTATTCTTGATGATGTATGTATTCTCATATCTAATCAGGTTGATTTGATTAAGATAAGTAGATATTTGTCTATTTGTACGTTGTTTTCTGTTCTCTGTCTTTGATTGCAAGAATCGATCTAGCAGCTTGTGCTGGATTGAGAGCGACGCCAACAACGACAGAAGGAGAAGGAGAGCGAAAGTATCACACGTAAGCTTCTTTCCCTTTATGTATATCTATTTGTCTTAGAGAAAATAATAGTTGTCTTTCTTCTGTTGTTCTGAGTGAAGGAACACCACACTCAGGGAATTTAGTTTATCCATAGATTAAAATTCTGTATAACAAATTGACGACTCCAATGGAGAAAAATCCCATCATTCCTGGTGTTTCTGCCTCTGTTTACCATCATCAGTAGCATCTACTTTCTTTTATCAGTCATTTGAATGAACAAATTGCATTAGAAGTGTGTTTAGTTGCTTGTTTTTCAAACCTAGCTACGCCCAACGCACTGTTGGTCAGGGTACAGTGCACTGTTTTCCATTCAAGGGTGCACTACAATGCATTGTCTCCCCTTAGAGGCTTTGTTGCCCCCTCAGCCAACTAAATTCCATTCAAATTTTGTCTTTGTTTTTAGTTTTAGCCAATTGTCTGCTGTATTCTCAGATGTCTGATTGCTCGTAGAGACCAGTAAATTTTTTTGTTCTTCCTCCTTTGAAAAGTAATTTGTTCAATGTTTCATTAGCTGTTTTCTTTATCATCTACAAATAAAATTCAAAGTAGTTAATTTTTGCATTAGATCAATTCTATTTTCGAAAAGGAAATTGTTGTTTCATTCCTCGTTTCCTAAAAGAAAACATTTGTTTGATTGATTTGTGCATATATTTTCCTTTCTCTCATTCACATTAAAGGGAGCTAAAAAGAAAAACATGCATGTGAATTTAGAGAATTGTGTGTGTCACATAGGAACAAATTAGGGAAATTTGCATTTAGTTTTTCCTCTTTGTTATATGCTCAAAATCTTATTGCTCTTTCCCCTTAGTGGCTAGGATTTTCATTTAAAAAGCTAAATTGAAAAGTTTTCTTATCATTTAGTTTTCATTTTTAGGAATTCCCATTACATCACGCAGTGAACCTCAAAAATCAACTTTTAAACAAGATCAACATAAAATTAACCCCAATCAACCTAAGAAAGCATTGTAACATTAACGATAACACTTAGAATGCCTAGGTTAGAGACATGTTCAGACGTCGTTAAACATAGTAGTTGTCGTTAATTGTCTGTGATACATTCCGAGTGTGATATGCCACTCCACATACGTAAGTATATCTGAGCTCATCGACGTACCTTTGAGTATATAGGCTAGTGTTATAGTACAAAAAGTTTAAGGGGGTGCTCTCACTGTTTGGTTTCACATTAGACAACGCTATTATGGAATTGGATCTCCACGTACCTTCGGGTATAGTTGAGAGGACAACTTTAGGTTGTTTACCATCCATAGGTAATTGAGTCGGTCGCCTTGTAACTCGTGATACACCGAACACAACATTCGGGGAGATTTCCTGCCCGTACTTCTTGGTTCGCCAGGAGGTATTCTGTAGTTGAAAATTAATTGGTGAAATTTTTTCCTAGTATTACCCTTTTATTTGTTTATTTGTTTTTGTAATAAAATCAATCAGTCATCATGGAAGAAGAACATCCCTTTCCCCATCGTTTGCGTAGAATAGCACTTAAACCACCTTTACCACCGGAAGCTATTTCTGGTTGGCGAAGGCGACCCCGTTCTACCAAAACCAGTACCATCAGTACCTCTGGTGCGTCATCTTCATCACATCTACCAGAGTTATCTCGAGTTGTTTCTACACATCCTGGTTTATCGACTCTCATCGAAACAGATTCCTCATAACTACCTGTGGACACTGCACATCCAATCAATGAGACCATACCTCCCAAACCCAATGTTGTTTAACTGGAAGTTGATCTGGATCCCATCATTATTTTACTAGAACATCTAGATCCTGAAGTTGAACAACTAGAATTTGTTCCTGTATTGGTCGCTCCTTAGTTGATCGTAGCCATTGAGTCTTCCCTTTTGCGGAGTCAACCACCTGAAATATATCTCGGGCATGACGGTGAAATCCTTCCACCTGGTTTGATTTCAACTGAGGAAGAACCTCAAAAAGAAACACACCCTTCAACTCCAACACATTTTGGGTCGGGGCTTTATCTTTACGAGTCTATTCCTCAAATGACTTACACAACTTGTTTTGATCCTGTTTCACTTCGAGTTCTCGTAGATATTATAGGGTATACACTGGGTCGTATGACCATGGTTGAGTCAACATCTCTGGCTGTACCTTCTGTTATAGTTGCGACAACATCTATTGTTGCTACCCCGCGATGTTTACCACGTCACCCGAGTCACATCTTTATGATGGTCCTTCCATCCCACCGGGTTACCAATCATTATCTAGAACCTAATTTAGTGCATCCTCCAATCCATGGACTTCACCCATGTCATATTCTCATATTATATCTGGTACATCTCTAATGAGTAATGGAAAAATTGATCCTTTATACACATCTTCAGTGCAACATCACGCTGGTCCATCTAGGTATATTCCATCCAGTACAATCTCAAATGGACTCCCACCATTTGGAGAACAATATATTCCATATTATTATACTCCTCATGTTGGGGGGAAACCTATGGTCACCCATTTTGACAGTACTCCATCGTTTTATGGTCACCCAAATGTTGGAATGACTATTTTTCAGTGGCAACCTATCCTGCCAGTTCAACCACAAACGATTGTGCATTCATATCAATCGGTTCAACCTGTTGCACCCACATCTACTCCACTTGTTAATACTTCATCACCCCTGTTACAGGCTAAGTTGGTTGTACCTCAAACACTCAAGTGGGTCCCTCATCCCATTACCCTCAAGTTTTGGGCCCTCAGACTCCAACTCCTTCGACTGGTTTACAAAAACCACCTGTATCCGAAATATTTCATTCACAAGCTAGATTACCTTTTTATGGGATGTCACAGGAACCTACTGTTCTTACCTATTCACAATTAGGTCCAAGCTATTCTGGTTTGGGATATAATCTTGGTGGGCAGTCTCCTTGGTAGCCACAACTGTAAATGCCACAACAAAAATTCCAACAACAAACAACTTACCTAGGTCTTGGTCAAAAAAATCCTCAAGCGTTTGGTCATCAAAACAACCCCTATCCGAGTTACCAACAACAAATTCCGTATGATGGTTCTCAAAGGTCTATTGACCAAGAAATTCCATCATATCCTGGCTATGCTCAACCTGACTTGAATCGACAATTTCCCTTTGTCGCAACTTTAGAATTACCTGATTTAACCAGCTAACCAATGACCCCATCGGCTATTCTCCTTGGTGGCCGGTGATACCACATAAATTACCCTCTGACATTCCTATATTCAATGGAAACCATGGAGAAAACCCGTCAACGTATGCTATGACTTATAATTTGTGGTGCTCATCCAACTCCTTAAATGATGACTCCGTTCGACTACGTCTTTTCCAACGTACGCTTACTGGTCTGGCGGTGAAGTAGTACATTGAACTACCACGAGCTTCATTTGATAATTTCACTGCCTTAGCCACTACCTTTTTAACCCACTTCCAGTTACCCATACGATATGAAACTAGAACAGAACCGTTGACCAATTTTAAACAGACAACTGCTACTCACATTTCTGATCATATTCATGAGTGGCGTCGTCGTCGTAGAATGGTCAAAACATTTATTCCTGATCAGCTCCTCGCTGAGTGGTTTATTAAATCCTTGTTGCCTTATATCACTGAGGATGTAGCTAAAGGTGGAGTCTTCACTGAAGAGTAGGTAATTGCTCATGCCCAGTACTTAGATTTGATTTATACTCAGTCTGGCATGCTCTATGAGAAAATTCCAAATGCGCTGCGATCAAATTTTATTGTTCCTCCTCCATCTAAGGACTCTCATGTCGGTAATGATATGATAGGTTCTGCAAGAACTCACAACTCTACTGCATCTGATCCTGCACCTTCTTTCGAAATTCATGCCGTGTCATCTGACAAAGGAAAAAGTGACAAGCAACCAGGAAGTAAGAAAAAGGGGAAAGCGAAGAAAAAGAAAAATTCAACCCCGCAGGAACGTTCATATGATCAACAATCTGGAAATAGTTGAAAACCTCATTACCCTTGATTGATATGTAATGAGGAGCACTTTGTTCGAGACTGTCCTCACTGCGCCTAAGTCTCAAAATTTCTTAATACCTCGACTGCATCTGCTCTGTTGACAAATCCTTTTCCGAATCCAGACACAAACATGGTTGCTATGGATCCCGCTTCTAGTTCCCAAGTGATTATGCTATCTGTCACAAAGCCAAAAACTGATGTTTTGGTGTCTACTCGAAATAAAAAGTACAGTAGTCAGGCTATTGATCAACCTACTACCTCGACCACGAATCCGTCCATTGAATCAATTCCGCCAACTGCTATTCCAGAGTTAACAATAAAGTCACCGAAGGGAGTCATCCACAAATCGACATTCAATCCTCGAGCCCGAGCAGCTTAGAATTATAACATAGTTGAAGATTTGGCTCAGTCACCTTCATCTATGTTGACGCTTGAGGTACTTCAAAATTGTCCCTCACAGAAGCAGGCTTTGTTGTCGGCAATTGGTGGAATTGACCTGACAGAGTCCAATCTTGTAGTCTTTAATCATATGGGCTATGTGCCACAATTACCAGCTTAATTAGCATTCTCAATCCAAGTAAATTTTCTAAATCACCTTGTTCATCACACTATTATTCATGAGGGGTCATCTACTTGTATTATGTCTCTAAATTGCTGGAAGTCACTTGGCTCGCCTCGCTTATCTCAATCGCCTACGATGTTGAAAGATTTTAATGGTCGTACATATAAGCCTTGTGGTATCATAAATAACCTGCATGTCGAACTAGGGGGAAAAACTGAAACTATTGAAGTTAAGGTCGTTGACAGACCCCTTAACTACAACATTTTACTTTGAAGGCCATGGGTTTACGCTATGAATGTGATTGTATCTACTTACTTTAGAATTATTACCTTCCCTCATAAAGGCGTTATCACAGTCATCGATCAAATCTCCTTCTTTGCCTCGAGTTCCCAGGTATCTGGAAGCATTCCGTTAGTTCATGCACCCCAACTAGCACTTCAAAACATTGGTGTAGGGCTCTTAAATAATTATTCCCTAATGGGAACCTTTTCATTACCGCCGCCTGCGACATCAGCCGAAATTTCAAGAATAGAGACCTGTTGCATGATATCTTCCACTTCATATGACTTAAGGAAGATTACCAATGATTATGAAGTTGTTACTCTGGATGAATTTCTATCACCAAGCCCAATTGAGCTGGCATAACAATCAATCTACTTGGCTTGGGCGACACATCATGATTCATCGTCGCCGATAGTTCATTAGATTTTGGTGCTCCATCTGATCCTTTTTAATCCACTTTCTTGACTGATGAGAGAATTGTGGAATCCATGATGCCAGAAGGAGAACCATGGGAATATCATCATCATCGTTCCCATCTTCAAGATGATGACAAAGATAATATTATTGAACTATAGTGCCCTACAATCTCTACTTTATTTTCGAATTCTATTCCAATTCATGCCATCGAATCCAAGCGAAACCTGTAAAATATTGAAGAAACCATTTCTATCGATATTTCGACCAAAATCGACGTTGTAGAAAACATTCATGTCAACGTGTCGTGTTCTCCATCAGAAATCGACACTTATCGATCTCTTTTTCATGAATTCTAAGATATATTTTCTTGGTATTAAGAGGAAATTCCAGGCATATATACTAGTATCATTGAACACACAATTAAAATGTACCCTGATGTCAGACCGGTATGTCAACGCCTTCGTCCTGTTCATCCGAAGAAGGCTGCTGCCATTCAAGAAGAAGTTGAAAAAATTTTGCGTGCTGGTTTCATTTATCCTGTTCCGCTTACTGATTGGGTTTCCAACATTGTTCCTGTCATGAAGAAACAAAGGACAATCAGAGTGTGCGTCGATTATTGGGATGTCAATCTTGCTTGTCCAAAAGACAACTGTCCTACTCCCTTTATCGACTAGATTATTGACGAATGTGCCAGGTGTGAAATATTTTCATTCATGGATGGATTCTCCGGTTACAATCAAATCAATATCCAACCAAAGGACCAATATAATACAACATTCATTTGTCCCTCGGGCACATTCACTTTTCGTAAACTCCCATTTGGTTTAAAGAACATTGGGGCCACATTTCAGAGAGCAACGAATTATGCTTTTGATGACTTCAAGCACATTATTCAACGTTATTTAGACGATTTACCCACGCATTCATGAAAATAGACTAATCACCCGATACATTTGAGAGCTATATTTTTACGCTGCCGACACTACAAGATACTCCTCAATCCACACAAATGTGTGTTTTGTGTTGGTTCTGGTCATTTTCTTGGATTTGTCGTCTCAAAAAATGGAATTCAAATCGACCCATTGAAGGTCCAAGGCATTCTTGATTTGTCTGCACCATCAAAATTACTTTAGTTACAGAAATTTCAAGGAAAGAACAACTTCCTAAGGAGGTTCATACCCAACTATGCCATAATGGCTAAAGGATTTACTCGTCTCTTGAAAAATGGGATTCCCTTCCATTGGGATAAGGTTGCGCAAGCTTCTTTTGATGCTCTTAAAGATACTGTGATCCGAGCATCATTAATGTATCCCCCTAATTATCAGAGTGATTATTTCCTATATATCGCTGCGGCATATACGACCATTGCTATGGTTTTGGTCCAAGAAGAAGATGGGATAGAACATCCAATATATTATTTGAGTTGTAATCTCAATGATATGGAAGTTAAGTATTCATACGTCGAAAAGCTCGCCTTGGCGGTCGTTCAAGCTGTCCAAAGATTTTTCCATTATTATATCCTGCTTCGGAAGACCTTTGTCATTTTAGATTGCAACCCCATGACATACATTCTGTCACGTCAATTGATGGGGGGGAAATATTCAAAATGGATAGTCATTTTGCAAGAATTTGATTTGGAATTCATCAAATCCAAGTCAAAGAAGTCTTTAGTTTTGGCTGAGCTTCTCTGTGGACCGTCAATTCCAGATGAGTCTCTATTTCTGATTATGTCATCTAACCCTTGGTATGGGGATTTTATCATTTATCTCAAAACCCATATTTTCTGGCCTGATACCTCTCGCTCACAACAACGACGTATTTGATACCAAGCCAAAGATTATCTGATCATCGGCGATACACTTTATCATCGTGGTGTCGACACGATTTTAATGAGGTGCCTCACTCATGAAGAGGCAGAGAAAGTTATAAATGATTGTCATGTTGGTGCTTGTGGTGGACACTTGTATGGATATGCTACCGCGCATAAGGTCCTCTGCGCTGGTTACTTTTGGCAAACCATATTTCGTGACTGCATCCTCACGGTTAGAAGTTGTCATGCATGCCATATATTTGATTGTAAAATCCGCATGCCGCCAACACCAATGCATCCTGTCATCGCTATGGGACCATTTCAAAATGGGGCATTGACTTCATGACCTGCAACCCTCGTTCATCCAAGGTGCATGGTTACGTCAACTACTTTACCAAGTGGGCCGAAGCGATGCCTACATTCAATAACACAGGTGAAACAACTGCATTGTTCTTTTTCAATCATATCATCTCACGGTTTGGTGTACCACAAGCTATACTTACATATCATGGTAAACATTTTCGCAATCACATGATGAATGAGTTGACTGAAAAATTAGGACTGTCACATGATAGTTCTACTCCTTATTATCCACAATCCAATGGACAAGTTGAAGCTATTAACAATATCCTTAAGCGAATGCTTCAACGAATGATAGGAGTTCATAAAAAAAATTGGCATTTAATCTTGTACTCGGCTTTGTGGGCATATCGAACCTCGGTGAGAAATAAAACCGGATTTACCCCCTTTCAATTGGTGTATGGTCTGGAAGCTATCTTGCCTATCCAATGTGAAATTCCCTCATTAAAACTCGTTGTTGGCTTATTACCTGACACCTCTAATGAATAAGCGCGTCTTTTTAACCTCATCCATCTAGATCAAACGCGTCGTGAAGCTGCATTGGCCAACGAAGCGCATAAGAGACGAATTAAGGTGCAATACGACCAACATGTCAAGCCTTGCATATTCTCAGAGGGTGACCTGGTCTTACTTTATGATCAAGAAGCTGATTTGATAGATACAAGAAAATTTGAGCCACAATGGCATGGCCCCTACATTGTCAAAAGAGTTCTGGCTAAGGACACATATGAGTTAGTAGATTATGATGGAATTCGATTGGCGCAACCTCAAAATGGGTTGTATCTTAAACGTTACTATGCTTAGTTGAGCGTAGTAAACTTTTGTATTATATTGTATATATGATTTTTATTTTAATTTACTGCCTTATTTTTTTTTTCTAAAGTTTTCTTGAAGTTAGTAATCCACTTTACATTTGAAACACATGTAAAGATTTGTTTTCAATTCACATCACATAATTGAATAGGATTGTGGAATAAACATAGGGGAAAACACGAAAACAAATAGATAGATATTTATAGATTTTTACAAAAAAATTTCCCAAGACACATTGGTCACACGACCTCAAAATGTATACAAAAATTTCAAAGTAAACTAGTGATGCTTGTGACAACAAGCTGCGATCTAGGCTTATCCTCTGCCAAATGCTTGCATCAATGGTTAGGAACACCAATAGTGTATGCGATCTGGGTAACTCTTCGATCTGGAAATCCAGAATACCAAGATTAAATCCCTCTACATGCTGTTGTAGCTCAGCAAGAGTCTTGGTCATATCCAAATCCTGAAGGACTTCTCTCCCGACAACCCTCTCTGCTAGCTCATCTGCTCCCTACTCTGGCTGACCCACTGGTCAAAGCCGAACCACATATGTGTACATCAAAACTTTAGTTTAGTCTTGGGAAACATCAAAGTACAAAAACATGTAGAAACCTTATAAAAATAAAATAAATATGGTCAAAACATTCTTATCTATTGCACCCCATTGAGCGCCATCTGGTAGAATCAAGTCTGGATCTTCGCGAAAATCTACGCTTGCGTATGCATACTGATCTATGGCGACCATCTGTTGTCTGAACCAGGCGAAGAATGTAGTAGAGAATACGATGGTCAATTGACCAACATGTCTAGACATCAATTCAACCCATCTTCGCATATGTGGATCTTTAGGGCTAGATATACCCAGTGTAACATGCTGTGGTTGCATCAATGGAACTTGCTCTAAGGCGAAGGAAATCAGGATCGAGCCATAGTTTAAATTCTTCTTCCTGCCACCCTTTTCTTTAGTCAATTGTTTTTTCATCTGAAAGAGTATTGCTTCAGCCCAGTTGAATACTGTTGGTTCTAAACACTCAAGTGCATATTGCATGTGTGATCTGTTTGCAACATGTAGTGTTGTGGAACCGACAAGATTTGCGATGGTAAAAAGGATGGTTCTCAAAGGTATCTCACGCACATCACTAATATTTATTTTCCCATATTTACTCAGTTCAGTACCTGGATGACAATGTTGGCTTATGTAATGCCTCATTGAATCTCCTCTGAGAGCAGATCCTACAAGGGAAATGGGAGAACCTCACCTCGATAATCCATTGAGAAAGTAAATATCCTCAACCAACATTGGGAGCACTTTGTCCCCAATGTGAAAAGCCTGCAATATCGGATCCCATGAACGAATTAGGAAATCCAATAGTTCCATTTGTTGCCTCATCCCTGAAAATCTGAAGTATTTAAGCAACCCACAATCTCTGAGGGCTCTTACTGTACCCGGATCGTTTAGGGAAATCATATTTTTTTATTCATGTTCTCTTTATTGCCATGTAATCGTAATTTTGATCTGATGAATACCTGAAACACAATCATAAGCTTCATTAGGATCCATTTCATGAAAAAAACTTGGGAAATTTTGGGCACAAAACAAGAAACATAAATGAGAAATGAGCCCAACCCACCCAAGGTCAAGGGACAGAGCGTTGCAATGCATCTAGCCTTCAATTTTAGTACACTGCAACACACCTTTCGACATTCAAGGGTGCATTTCCCTCAAAGCGTAATATATTTACCCTAAGGGGATCAAAACCCTAAGAATTGTCCATGAAATGCAATAAAAATGATACTAAAAGAAAGAGAAGGTTCATAGCTCCAACTTGGATCAAACGGAAAGAGAAATCGTCCACTCAAACTGTAGCAATCAACCGCTGAAGTTCGAGGGAAAAACTGGTTTAGAGCTCCTAATTTTCAAATGGTAACTTTGGAATTGTAAAAATGAAATGGTAAAAACTCTTTTATTTAGTCAATTTGATTATTTTAAATTATATTTAATGTTGTGACTATGGTTTTGTTTCAGTTTTACTATGAAGCAAGTATTTTTAATCCATTTGATGGTTCTCTGAATAGGTTTTACAGCTAATACAATGAGTTTAGTGTGCACACTTATTCAAGAATGATTTGACCACAAAGCATACTTTTATCCTTATTTTTCAAGCTTTGATAAAAATGAAAAATGAATTAAAGCACACTTTTATCTCTTTTTCGATATTTGATAATTGCGAAAAAGGAACCCCCTAGAGTCTTCTTTCAGCGCTTTTCAGACTCTGATAATATGAAAATATTGCCGAGCACTTGTCTTTTCGAGCTCGTAAAAGTAAATGAAACGACATCTACTCAATATAAGTTTAACCCTTTTTTGCACTGAGATAGATTATTTACGATAAAGGAAAACCTTAGTCGAACATGGCTTAGAGGTTTTCTCAGGTATCATTTTATACTTTTTCGGACCCGAGCAACAAAATTACGAAAAATGACTCATGGAGCTTTCTTTTTTTCATCTTTTTCAAACTCTCTAAACATGAAAAAGGATCGGGTTTTCACTGTCGTTAGATTCGTTAAAATATAAAATAGTGATGGACTTGTCGATCATGGCAAGATCAAGTTTCATTATCGCTAGACTCGTTAAATCATTAAATAGAGATGGATTCACCCAAAGGGTCGAATTATAGATCAAGCATATGTTACCCTCCTCAATCTTGCTAAAAAATAAAGAGGTAATGGTCAACAATGAATGGGGAAAATTTGGGAAAAAGAACATAACACTTTATGGTAGCAGGTTGCTCTTGAACATGACACTTTCACTCCATCACCGTGACTTTTGGGTTGGATAATATTATTGACGGTTCATCATAACTATGGTTCATCATATCATCACTTTGGTTTTGGGTCAACGCTGCCAACTCATTTCAGCGTCGCCGATATGTTCAAGAGAAGTCATCTAGTAATTCCTCATCTTTCTGCAATACTCATAAACCTTCATTTTAATGACAGTAATCCCTGAACATTGCTACATCAAGTCACACTTTGTCTCCAAAATCATTACTCTTGTTTCGCGATAAAGTTGCTTCCTGTTGACATCAGCCCATCATCCAGGAAGTTAACTTAGAAACATATTCCATTACCTTGGGGCTTGCTACATCATTGGCAAGTTTCTCACTTCTGAACCTATGACCGAAATATTTTTGTTGGCATTCGACATCCGTCGTCTATTCACGCCTTGCAAATTATCTTGCTGAGAAGTACCTTGAGAGCCATTAACGTAATCATGGTTTTTCTCGGAAGCGTTGGCCGCTCACATCATTGGTTGGTTATCGGACGATGTATTCCCATGTTTTACTTGAGATCATATATTTGCATGGTTAGACTGTACCTGAACAATTGAGTGAACAAGATAAAGAAGACCCGGGATCTATTTTCATCCATCGAAATTTCTTTTTTCTTGAACCCCAGGATTTCTATACACATCATCTATCTACGATGGCTTTACATACAGATTGTCATCGAACATGGGCCTATATCTAGAGGCATGTTTATATCGGGCAACATTCCAATGTAAACGACTTTTACGAATTATGTACATGTTATGATAGTTTATGTGTTGAGCATGGGTATGCCTCCCTCAGAAATTCATGTCCAAGATGTAAGATATCATGATGTAATGTATTGCAAGAATGATGCAGGTCACCGTCCGCTTCAGATCCTACTCATCACATCGTAAAGCATCTCATCCAAATAATATTATTATTTTGACTTCGTGCTTTAGGGGGCAACTATTATAGGTCAATTTGGGCATCATCCCCCAGGACCAATGTGTTTTCAACCCTAGAGACAACCTTGAGTTGTGAAAGAACAGTGCCTAGGACATATTTCATAGCAAGGAGCATATGATATAACATGGAAAGTTATCCAATAAAAGACTCTCGTGCTATCTCATGTAAACAAGAAATTTTAGCTTGGATGAAACCAGAATACTCAAAACTTCAGCATAGAGAAAGCAATACTGCAGAGGCAAAGTGTGAATCCCTGATATAAATGTATCAGACAATTCAAAGACAACTTTCTGTAAAGAGGGTTGGATTCTAAAAAAATTCACAGAGATGAATAATTAGAAGGTATTTAATTGTGTATGAAATATAGAGAGAATACTAACTGTCACCAAGATGAAATTGAGAAACAAATATCAACATGTAATGGGCTTATGATAATAAGAATCCACACATGACAATAGCTTTTAAAGATAACATTCCATAACAGCTAATATAGAAGAAGTATGGTTGAAGTGAAAAATTAAACAGTATATCATGCCTGAGCCATATTTAAAGTGCTAGACAGGTTTTAGCATAAGTATCAGCTATGATAAATTCATACCAAGACCAGTGAGCTACTCGCATTCCAAAACATGATACAAGAGAAATGGATGTAAACTAAATGAACAATTAAGCTATAATACATAAGGGAGAGTTACAGACTATAAAGCACAAAGACCAGAATCCTCATTAAAGATGAAACTCCTCATCACTGAGACCCAACGAGCTCTTTGCATTTATATCAAAATTTCAACAAGATGCATACATAATTCTTTCACAGTGTATTCTTTTGAAAATCTGGAACCCTTTTTCCTATTGGGTTGCTGCTTATATAGAACCTTCAGAAACATGAGCAGGAAGATATTTTTGGAGAAATATCTTCCTCGCGTGCTAGTAATAAGTTTGAAGTCTTAATCAAAAGTAACCAAAATTCATTATGAGGGATGGAGCATCTCATCATTTACAGTTAGGCTCACAGCCGTTTCAAAACAAAATATTTAAAATTATCTTTAACAAGAAGTAAAATGCAGGAGTGAAATGTGAATTCCACTCGAAATTTGAAAGTAACAAAGTAAAATAAAGGTAAAGGCCACTAGGGCTGAATCACGAGTTAACCATGTTCACTGGTGCGAAGGAGTTGATGCAGTTGCTGACACAGGTGGCGGGACATTTGCTGATGAGCTGGCTAACAGGCTGGCATATTTGGTGCACCTTTTTTGACTGTCTGCTGCAAGTTCAAGCATTGACGAGAAACCTTCCACTCTGATATAGGCTTCAGTGAGATCATCGAAACTTGAATTAGCAGGAATTTTGTGCTTCACCAGGTGCAAGAGGGAAAATTCCTGGCGGAGAGTTGAAACTATATTCTTGGGTTTCAGCCGAGTGGTTTTGTCTGAAAGTACATCGGTTCGGTTCATCTCCTCCCTGAGACGTGCCTCATAAGTTCGTAATGGTTGTAATACGGCGGGGGTAGGACCCCAGCATGATCGAAGCCTGGCAGCTGTGATCTGGGCCCAAATCATTTCAAACCGTTCTAAATTGACCGCCATGTTCCCAAAGGTACGCGAAGCTATACTGCGATCAAACTCCTTCTCAATTATTTTTTGACATTCTGCGGCTTCCTTGAACCTGCTTGTTATACCCTGTTTCACCACATCTTCAGGTCTCAACCCTTTCATGAAAGAGATATAACTCTTTGCATTCTGAACCCTGCTAGATGCGTCAGTATTCCCCTCATGTAACTTTCTTCTGAGATATAGCATGGACGACTTTACCTCCCCAGTGAAATTTAAAAATTCCCAATGCCCTTTCACCTCCATGATGATCTCTGCCCAGATTAATCATCTAGCTTCCATGAGGGTTGTTGTCCTCCCCTAGAGACAGCCTAGAGTTGTGATAGACCGATTACCTAGGACATCTTAGCATAGCAAGGAGCGTATAATATAATGTATGAAGTAGTCAACTTCAGCTCACATGCTATCTCCTGTAAACAGGGAAATAAACTAGAATGGGACCAGACTCTCAGAAACTGACACAGGAAATGAGATACTATAGAGGCAAGTTGTAGAACTCGAATACAAAAACAACAGACAATTCAAAGACAGTTTACTACAAAGCGGGCCAGTTCAAGTAATATGTCACAGATATCAATTATCAGAAGGTGTATGTAATGAAAGAAATGTTGAGGAGATATTAGCTAACAATGAGCTGATACCCAGATATACAATACCATCATGCATGGGCTTACCAAATGTAAGAATCCATACATGACAATAGAATTTTAAAAGAACCCTCTCAAAGAAGCTAATATAGCAGAAATACGGTTTAGATGAATAATGGAACAGAATATCATGCATGACCCATATTTAAAGCCTTGACTGATCCGAGCATGGGCATCGACTAGGATGAATCCATACCAAAAATCAGTGAGCCACTCGCATTCCAAAAACATGATACAGGAAACATGGATGAAATGAAATGATATATTAAAATAACACATAAGAGAAAGTTACAAACTGTGAAATACCAAAGACCAGAATCCTCTTTAACAGATAGAACTCCTCCTCACTGAGACCCTATGGGCTCTGAGCCTCCTTACAATAGCTTTAAAAAATGTATAAAAAAAGCCTTTCAATGCTTATTTTTCTGATAAAATATGGAACCCTCAATAATCTGTTCTTCGGGGGTTTTATAGAGAAAGAGAAAAATTAATAAATGAAGTAGGTGATAAACATTTAATTGTATCATAAAAACAAAATGGAGGATACGTGCACGCCCACACTGCTTGATGACTTTGTGGTGCTGTACGTTCTCAGTAGCCTGCTTTCTGAAATAAACGCACTGGGTGGAAGACCCTTCAGGAACACGGTATAGAGGTAAAACCATATGAACATTCTATCCTTTCCTGAAAGGAAAATCCTACTGAAATGAAACCTGGAGGATATCGTTTCCTGTGCATGGTACCCTCTATCTTTTAACCTTGAATTAAGCTTTAAAATATTCAACGCCGAACGTTGAATTCCTCAATCATCCACTGATCTTCCTCTGCTGCTCCATTAATGTTTTCATCTGTGAAATCAGCGCTTTGAATGCCCCTACAGGGTTTGACATATTTTAACCCTGCTTCATTAATGGAAGTCTTATCGATTAGCTTTCCAGGGACCATCTTCATAAATTTTGCCTCTGCAAAATGGTCCTTTGACGTGTTCTCAGCTTTTGTAATGGATGCTGCAAGTTATGATAATTCTCTGTCGCTGTAAACCTGCAAAACACACAAAGTTGTGAAGAATACAAATGCATGGGGGACGGTGATGCAATGGAGGTGGATGTGTAGTGACGCAACATGGTGAAATGGTGGAAGCATGTAGGGTGGTAACGAAGAAAGTGCAGTGGAACAATGGTGGACGAGCTGGCCAAAACTATAATGCGAAACATAAAAGTATAACATATGAATGAAATATATGAATGACGGAGGGAAAAACGCGATAAACACGTGGGATGATGACGTGGGGGAGGACCGAGTCAATGGCAGGATATGCGGATGATCTGGACCATTCGATCCCATGACGAGATCGACGGTTGAAAACGCATCGGAGGGCAATGAGACGGTGGGCCAGGGGCACTGTTGACATGGACTAACCCTCGTGCAGCTTGGAGTATGACAACCATTCGATGGAGACCTTCAAATCGGACGGCTGACAGCGATATCGCTGCATGACTTTTACTAATCAATAACGTGCGATGAACGGCAGTTTTGGAGCTGTACGCTGGGACGTGTGGCAGACAGTGTATGGAATCACTGGCCCAACGAGAATTACCGCCCACCGCCGAAAGGCGGTGCGATACATACCACCCAGTTTTTGCAATGGGAGCGGGCGTGGGGACCACCAGGACAGGCGGGCTGCGGACCGTTGATTTCACAGTTTGATTGGACGGCTGAGATGCGGTTTGGGTGATGAATGGAGCGGGCCATGGGCGTAGTGGAGGATTGCGAATGCCGTTCGATCTATACAGATCAACGGCCGAGGGCGCGCCCGATATTCATATGCGATAGGCGCCTAATGTTTTTGCGCCTGGTTCCAACACTGGGTTACATGGAGGAAGTGACTGAGGAGCTTGGGCCGAAAGGGGCTGAGGCCTGATATATTTTCAAAGGTGGGTTTCTTGGCCCTTTTATGCGATTCTGAGGCTGGGAGAGGGCAACGATAGGCAGCAAAAGGATTACTTAGGTTATCAAACGAATTTTGAAGGGTTCAAATGGAATGGCCTACCAAAAATTTAATAGGGTTTGACACGATCAACATCGGCTCCACCTATGGACGACACGTTCATCCCTGGACGTGTCGAGAACTCGCAGACCTTCTGATCATCTTCTGTGCAAACTCGGCTCTTCAGCAACCTTGCTTTTCATTTTACGATTCACAATAACACCCACATTATCCGAACAAAACTGAAACAACAAACTAATATACAATATCATACACTAGGCTTTCTCAGCCTGAGTCAGAACTGGAAATAGGGTTTTAGGAATTGACCATTTATAGGGGCATCCAACAAGTCGCCCTGTAAATTCTCCAACCTGGAAGTATTATTGCCCCCCTGTTCCACAATTTTGAAAGGACCAAACTAGAGGGGGTCGAATTTACCATGTTTACCTTTTCCAGCTCTTCGAATATCCCATCTGAGCACCAAATCACCAATCTGCAGTCTCCTGTCCTTAGCATGCTGATCAAAAAGGTGTTTCATCCCCTCCTGATACTTTGTTAGCCTTTGATTTACCTGATTGCATGTTTCTTCCAATTCTACCAGTTGGTTTATTCTCCTAATCATATCATCAGGCTCTTCCTGACTTCCTGCACGAATCGAGCTACTGGTAGGGCTAATTGAATAGGAAATAATGCTGCCCTCCCATATACTAGTTCATATGGGGATTTCCCAGTTTCTCTCTTGCTGGTAATTCTATTGGCCCACAGAGAAAATTTTAACTTGGAATCCCAATTTTTCTGGTTTTCATTTATAGTCTTCTTCAAAGCTCTCACCAGGGTTTTATTGGAAGACTTTGCCAAGCCATTTCCTCTTGGATAGTAAGTTGTAGAGTGACTCAGTATGATATTGTATTTTTGGCAGAAATTCATAAATTTTGCAGACTTGAAGGCCTGTGCATTATCAGTCACTATCCTAGCAGGACAACCAAACCTGGATATGATGTTTTCCTCCATGAACTTTATGATCACAGTATCTGTAGAATTCCTTGCAGGTATGGCTTCCACCCATTTAGTGAAATAATCTGTGGCTATTAATATCCATTTACGTTGTCCACTCGATGGAGGATGTATTTCACCTATAAAATCAATACCCCATTGACGAAATGGTTCATCCACATGCACTGGAATCAGGGGAAATGGTGCTAATTTCTATCTCTCAACAAATTTCTGACATTTATCACATGCTCTTACTCTGGCAAAAACATCTCCAAAAATTTTTGGCCAATAGAAGCCAACTTTTAGAATTTTATGAGTTGTGGCCCTCCAGTTGTAATGACCTCCATAGATCCCTTCATGAAATTCTGCTAGAATGCTTTCGACTTCATTCTCTGTGAGACACAGGAGTAAGATGCCTGAGGGATCTCGCCAGTATAGCCGGCCATTGGCGACTATGTACTTCTGTGATTTCAATCTCAGCGCTCTGTATTTAGTTTTATCACAACTTGGAGGGCAGCTGAGTGTAAGGAGATATTCTACTATCTCTTTGTACCATGGACTGGTGAGGTACTTTAGATGTGTTTCTGGAGTAGCTACTCCAATTGCCTGTCGTTCTTCTAGCTCTTCAGATTCCACACCTACTATAATGGACAAATTTATGCCCAGAGCTTGATAGTTTGACTCAGACAATATTTTGGCAAGCCCCTGTCCTTTGATCAGCTTAGTAGGGCGAATTTCTAATTCATACTCCTGTATTTTGGCAATCCACTTCCCCCTTTTTCCTTCAATATCCCCCTGAATAAGGATATCTTTTACAGTGGCTACAGGCACAAATGCAGTGATGTGGGACTGTAAGATATATACACAGAATGTTTTGAGGGATTTCACTAGGGCGTATACTTGCTTTTCCAATATGTTGTATTTGAATTCTGCATCACGAAGCACCTGACTGAAAAAGGAAATAGGCTACTCATACCCTTCCTCATTTTTCTGCAATAAAACTCTTGCTATTGTATGAGGTGATGCAAAAGAAAAAATCATGAAGGGTTTATCATAATCTAGTCCAGCCAGCACAGGGGCTTCTGCAAAAGCATTCTTTATCCTGGTAAATGCCTCCCGTGATTCTTGTGACCACTTTACCTCACTATTCTTCTTCAGCATATCTGTTATATGCCTAACTATCTCAGCATAGTTAGGGATAAAACTTCTCAAGAAATTAATGCGCCCTAGGAATACTTGTACCTCTTTTTTATTTCTGGGAAAAGCAATACCATTTATAACCTCTACCCTCTGAGGATCTATCTTCACCCCATCTTTAGTCACGATATGGCCCAAAATCTTTCCCTCTTATAATGCAAATAAAGACTTTTGAGGATTCAGAGAGAGACCATACCTTCTGCATTTCTCAAAAGTTCTATGCAGATGTTCAATGTGCTCAACATCATTTTTGGAAAATACAGTGATATCATCGAGGTAGACTACTAAGAATTTGTCTTGCTCCCCAACAAAAGCAATGTCCATGGCCCTCTGAAAAGTGGCCCCTGCATTAATCAATCCAAAAGGCATCTTGGCATACATAAATGTACCCCACATAAATGTACCCCACGGTGTGGTGAAAGCAGTCTTCTTTTGATCCTATGGAAGTACAACCACCTGGTTATAACCAGAGAATCCATCCATCATTGACATCCTAGAGGCTCCAACCACTTTCTGCAGGATGTGATCCATTTTAGGCAGTGGATAATTATCCTTTAAGGATGCTCTGTTTAAATTTCTAAAATCCACACACAACATTATTTCTCCATTCTTCTTTCGTACAGGGACGAGGTTTGCCACCCATTCAGAGTACCTCAGTGGTACAATTATTTTGGCTTTTATCAGCTTCTTGATTTCCTTCTCAATAGAAGGCAGCAGCAGGGGATTTATTTGTCTGAGCTTCTGCTTATGGGGCTTTGCATCTGCCTTCAATGGAATTCTGTGCTGCATAACACTGATATCAAAAGTTTTCAAGTCCTGATAGGACCATGCAAACACATCTTTGTAGGTCTGAAATAACTTCTAATATAGCTTTTTGTATTCTTCTGGGACTTTCTTTGACAATTTGACAATTTTGGGGTCAACATCAGTACCCAAATTCAAGTCTTCTACCTGATTTTCTTTTATCAATTTGCTTGGTTGCAGTGGGACATCATTCTTATCAAATAATCTTTCTAGAGGCACCAGCCCTCTAGGTATAATGTTTCCCTTCAACTGCAACACCTTGTTACCTGCCACTTTCTCCTCCCAATTTCTTTCTGAAGTATCTTCAGACTCAACCTCTTCTTCATCAGCATCAATCTCCATATTGGAGAACTCCCCTACTGTTTCCGGGAATCTCTTCATCTGTTCTTCATCCTCAAACACCTGCCAGTGCTTGATGTTGTTTGGAATTGATGGTCAATAATGTACCTCAACTTCATATCTTAAAAGAGGGTTCTGAGGTGGTCGAAATGTACTAGCAGCTACTACAAGGGAATCAACCATCCTATTCTGTTCTGGGGGCATGAACTAGATATTGAATGCCAAGAAGAAATTTTCTACCATGTCCCAAACTTCATTCCTATAAGCCCTTAGCCTAGGATGTTTTTTCTGACACTAATTCCTAACTTGCCTGACCACTAGTTCTGAATCTCCCAGAACTTTTATAATTTGTATGTTCATGCTCCTAGTAGTCTACAATCCCAACAGGAGTGCTTCATATTCAACCACATTATTGGTGGCTTCATATTCTATTTTGAAAGATAGTGGGATCCATTTTCCTGTAGGAGAAATCAATAATATTCTAGCTCCATTACCTTCCTTTGAATTTGCTCCATCAAAATGGAGTGTCCAGATTCCTGCTTCATGGCTCTCTGAGGGCTGCTCAGTCTTGATCTAACAGAAGGATGGTTCATGAGCATAATCTTGATCTTCTTCCAGAATCAAGCATGAAAAATATTCTTCCTTACTGTAGACTGGTGAATTTACAGAATTGTCAGCCTTAGTCACCATCTTGACAAATCTAGTCTCCCTGTACAACCTCCTTTCTTGGCCACCAAAAACCGAGATTGTGGCATATGTTAAATCCATCTTGAGTGATCCACCGATTTTTGTTCCGCAGGACCTTGACAACAACATACCAAAGCGAGCTAGGATGTCAGCCACCACAATATCCATGACCACACTTTTTGCTGGGATTTGGGCCAAATTGACCACCAAATCCTTGATCATCCCCAAGCATTTAACTCTTTTGGAATCAAATGAGTAGAGGTCTTTATATGGACGTGTGATTTGTAAACCTAGTTGTTCCATGACTGACAAAGGCATAAGATTATGGGAAGCTCCAGAATCTAGCATACAGTTATGTAATAGCAGGTCATGGATCACTAGAGACACATAGAAGGGAGGAGTAGAAGGATCTATCTCCTCAACGTGTGGGCCAAACACAACCATGGGTCTTTCTTCTTGGAGGTTAAGACTATCTGGGATGATTGGTGCTTCTGGAGGGAGCATGAAAGAGGTGACTTGAGATTGATATGCTGGCTGTTTCAACAGTTCAGTCAAGGGGATTGGGATTTTTACCTTTTCAAGTTCCTTTTGCAGACTGAAAGCAGGAGGGGACTTTTCTATCACAACCTCTTTTGATTCTTTATTTTCAGCTGGGGGCTTGACTTCTTTAGACACAGACTTGACATTAGGGGGAATGACTGCTTTTGAAGAGGAAGGAATTTGATCACTAGACTGCAAAGGTGTGTTTAGAGGTCCCTTACCTTTGTCTGTGGCTTTCTGCATTGTTGAATCCTCCTGAGCAGGTGCTTCCTTCTGGGGTAGCTCTTCCTCTTGCTCTTGAGTACGAGTCCTCTTCCTAGAAGATCTGAGATCATATCTTCTATTGAAATGTGCTTGCATGAAATCATCAAATTGTTTACACTAATGATCAAATTCTACTTCTTCTGTGTCTTTGGCCTTTTCTTCTTCTTGCAATGAGCACCCAGCTCCATCATCCCCTTGCAAAGGGCATTCCTCTCCATCACTATTTTAAAGGCAAGATTTTCATCCTCCAGTCCATAGGCAGTGTCTTTAGTAGAATCATCTATTGGACCTTCCAAGTACAATGGGTGTGGCACTTGATCCTGTTGCTCCTTTGCTTCACTTGGCAATATTTTAAAGGGTGGTTTCCTATACTGAGGATTGTAACCTCTATTTGGAGCATTCTGGAAATTCCTGAAAGATGAATTCTTGGCCTCCAATTCAAGCTTACCCAACTTATTAGTAAGGTTGCTGATCTTTTTGTTCATTTCTTCGATTATGCTAGTACTGGAGTCTCTGTCTTGGCTAGAAGTAGACACCTCTTCTTTGCCCCTTCTTCTAGCATCTTGTTCAGATTTTCCTTTTGATTTACCAGTGGAGGCAAAGTTTGCTTCCAACTCTAGTGCATCTGCCTGAGCATCATCCAGAGTAGCAGGCTTTCTTTCTCTGAGAGAGAAACCAAATTCTGAATCAAACGCTGCTACAAAAACAACTTTAGCAGCAGTTTGATGGGGTTTCATATCAGCAGGGAGACTCAGATACAATTTATTAAATCTCTTGATAAATTCTGACACTCCTTCATTGTGTCTTTTCTTTAGTGTATTGAACTCAATGAGACAATTTCCATGATCTTTCTTCTCTCCCAATTTCCTAAGAAAAGTGTCTTCCATGTTATCCTAGGTGGTAATAGAATGGCCAGCCAATGTCTTGAACCATTTTCGAGCTTCACCATTTTCGAGATTGCATAAACAGTCTTAAGACCACATCTAAATGTTCAACATTAAAGTTCTCTGCAAAGGAGCAGAAAGTCTCAAGATGTTTTTGAGCATCAATCTCGTTTTCCCCATTGAACTTGGGCAAGATCTTCAGATAATCCTAGGGCATATCATTCAACACTTGGGGTAATGCCAGGGGAGCATATTTATTCATCAAGAAGGCTGGAACATTAGCCATTGGAGGAGGTGGAGGTAGTGCAATAGTTTGATGAGTAAGAGGAGGAGGGGGAGGTGGAAGTGGAGTATGAATAATAATAGGAATATACTCAACTGCAGCTTGAGGGGTTGAGGGGAACAAAGGTCTGTTAACATCAGATACTTCGGTTACTTCCTTGACCTCTTCAACCTCAGGAGTAGGATGAAGACTGTTTTTATTTTTGATACCCTTCTGGGGTGGACTATCTGAGTAATATTCTGGATTTTCCTCAGTGTAGTAGGGATTTTCTACTTGGACTTCTTAAGAGGAAGAGGATGGATAATCTTCTTGAGAGAATTCAGGAATCTCAAAATGGACTGATTTTCTTTCCCTCCAATTTCTACTATGTATGATCTTTTCAGGGTCAGACACTGAAGGTGTCTTTGGCTTAGACGTATCTAACCTCAAGTGTGGCTTACGAGGAGCCAGGACTGCAAATAGATATATCAAATAAACAAACGTGGAGTTGCCAAGGTGAGGGATCTACAACTCTCAACTCTCCATACTCACCTACTTGAAGAGTGAATTAGATTTTGTCGAGGCCCAGGGATTTTAATTCTCTCAACTTCGTTCCCCGACAACGGCACCAGAAAGATGTTGTCACTCCTAGAGACAGCCTAGAGTTGTGATAGACCAATGCCTAGGACATCTTAGCATAGCAAGGAGCGTATAATATAATGTATGAAGTTTTCAACTTCAGCTCACATGCTATCTCCTGTAATCAGGGAAATAAAATAGAATGGGACCAGACTCTCAGAAAATGACACAGGAAATGAGATACTGCAGAGGAAATATGTAGAACTCTAATACAAAAGCAACAGACAATTAAGAGACAGTTTACTGCAAAGCGGGCCAGTTCAAGTAATATGTCAGAGATATCAATTATCAGAAGGTGTATGTAATGAAAGAAATTATGAGGAGATATTAGCTAACGTTGAGTTGATACCCAAATATACAATACCATCATGCATGGGCTTACCAATCTAAGAATCCATACATGAAAATAACATTTTAAAAGCACCCCCCCAAAGCAGCTAATATAGCAGAAATACGATTTAGATGAATAATGGAACAAAATATCATGCATGAGCCATATTTAAAGCGCTTGACTGATCCGAGCATGGGCATCAACTAGGATGAATCCATACCAAAAATCAGTGAGCCACTCGCATTCCAAAACATGATACAGGAAACATGGATGAAATGAAATGATATATTAAAATAACACATAAGAGAAAGTTACAGACTGTGAAATACCAAAGACCAGAATCCTCTTTAACAGATAGAACTCCTCCTCACTGAGACCCTATGGGCTCTGAGTCTCCTTACAACAACTTTACAAAATGTATACAAAAAGCCTTTCACTGCTTAGTTTTCTGATTAAATCTGGAACCCTCAATAATTTGTTCTTCGGGGGTTTTATAGAGAAAGAGAAAACTTAATAAATGAAGTAGGTGATAAACATTTAATTGTATCATAAAAACAAAATGGAGGATACGTGCACGCCCACACTGCTTGATGACTTTGTGGTGCTGTACATTCTTAGTAGCCTGCTTTCTGAAATAAACGCACTGGGTGGAAGACCCTTCAGGAACACGGTATAGAGGTAAAACCATATGAACATTTTGTCCTTTCCTGAAAGGAAAATCCTGCTGAAATGAAACCTGGAGGATATCGTTTCCTGTGTATGGTACCCTCTGTCTTTTAACCTTGAATTAAGCTTTAAAATCTTCAACGTCGAACGCTGAATTCCTCAATCATCCACTGATCTTCCTTTGCTACTCCATTAATGTTTTCATCTGTGAAATCGGCACTTTGAATGCCCCTACGGGGTTTGACATATTTTAACCCTGCTTCATTAATGGAAGTCTTATCGATTAGCTTTCCAGGGACCATCTTCATAAATTTTGCCTCTGCAAAACGGTCCTTTGACGTGTTCTCGACTTTTGTAATGGATGCTGCAAGTTATGATAATTCTCTGTCGTTGTAAACCTGTAAAACACACAAAGTTGTGAAGAAAAAAAATGCATGGGGGACGGCGATGCAATGGAGGTGGCTATGTAGTGATGCGACATGGTGAAATGGCGGAAGCATGCAGGGTGGTAACGAAGAAAGTGCAGTGGAACAATGGCGGACGAGCTGGTAAAAAATATAATGCGAAACATAAAAGTATAACATATGAATGAAATATATGAATGATGGAGGGAAAAACGCGATAAACACGTGGGATGATGACATGGGGGAGGACCGAGTCAATGGCAGGATATGCGGATGATCTGGACCGTTCGATCCCATGACGAGATCGACAGTTGAAAAAGCATTGGAGGGCAATGAGATGGTGGGCCAGGGGCACTGTTGACATGGACTAACCCTCGTGCAGCTTTGAAGTATGACAACCATTGGATGGAGACCTTCAGATCGGACGGCTGACAGCGATATCGCTACATGACTTTTACCAATCAATAATGTGCGATGAATGGCAGTTTTGGAGCTGTATGCTGGGACGCGTGGCAGACAGTGTATGGAATCGCTGGCCCAACGAGAATTACTACCCACCGCTGAAAGGCGGTGCGATACATACCACCTTGTTTTTGCAATGGGAGCGGGCGTGGGGACCACCAGGACAGGCGGGCTGTGGACTGTTGATTTCACAGTTTGATTGGACGGCTGAGATGTGGTTTGGGCGATGAATGGAGTGGGCCATGGGCGCAGTGGAGGATTGCGAATGTTGTTCAATCTGTACAGATCAACGGCCGAGGGCGCACCCGATATTCATATGCGATTGGCGCCTAATGTTTTTGCGCCTGGTTCCAACACTGGGTTACGTGGAGGAAATGACTTAGGAGCTTGGGCCGAAAGGGGCTGAGGCTTGATATATTTTCAAAGGTGGGCTTCTCGGCCCTTTTATGCGATTCTGAGGCTGGGAGAGGGCAAAAATAGGTAGCAAAAGGATTACTTAGGTTATCAAACAAAATTTGAAGGGTTCAAATGGAATGGCCTACCAAAAATTTAATAGGGGTTTGACATGATCAACAAGGGTGATATTACCTTTCAAGCGACTATTGAGTTCTTTGATGGTTTTCTCCTGCTCTACTTTCTCCTTCTTCCCTTGCTCAATTTCCTTCCGCATGGCCTCGATTCTCTTGGAGTTCTCAGCCAAAAGAGCTTCCAACTCACTGATTCTTTGTCTCGTTGTAGAGACCTGTTTCTCCAATGCATCATTTGTGGCCAATCCTGTAGTCAGTTGTTCAAATAGTGAACTAGTCTCTGGTGGGACTAGTGGTGGTGCACACGTATGTGTATCCCAAGTTGTTTGTAATGCATTTAGTCTACCTTGAAGAACAACCATCTCTTCTGAGATCTTTTCTTTTTCCTCTTTCTCTTTTGCTAGAGAATCAGCCAACTCTGCTCTGTCTTTTTCAGCCCGGGCTAACTCGGCTGTTTGTACATGATGAGAGGCTGGTATATTAATTTTACCTTTCAAGGATGCAACTTCCTTCTGCAATTTCTCGATGAGGTGACGCTGTGGGTTGGCTTCACCTGTCTCTTTTCCTTTAATCACATCCTAGAGAGAGCATATTTTATTTGTGAGGGCACGGGAGTTTACCTTTTCCTTTCTAAAATTCTATGTCACTTGGGCATGCTTGTTCTGCAACTTCTTCAAAGTGATCGAAAGTCGCATCACTGCATCTTTTAGCATATCACCGGAAACCTGAAATATGTTGCATTTATCGATTTCCGGCACTTTTGACATGTCAACTGCAAACTCTAATGCTCTGTAGTTGCTAGTACCAGCATCTGGGTCCAAAACAGCCTTGGCCATGGCCATTACTAAATGTTCAGTGTCCAAGTTCATTGAGGCTGAAATTCTGGTGTGGTATTTCTCAACAAATCCTTCCAGCTCAGACCGGTACTTATCTTTGATTGCTCTAGCTTTCAAACTCCTTTCGGTTGTTACTTGGGAAGTGTCGGATGTGATAGCTTGTGAGACCTCTGAGAAATCAAAAGATGTAACACTATCCCGTAACACCTTGATTCCTGTCTTGCTCTTATCAGGTCTCCCATATGGTATTTCCTGTTTGAGCAACTGTTCTTCCCCAATAACTTATGCTTCATTGGTCACTGTTTTCTACCTTTTATGGGGGGGATAACGTGCTCTTGATGTAACTGCCTCCTCCGCTTCGTGACCTTTACCAGCTTCTCTTGTCGAAGCTGCATCTTCCTTTTCCCCTGTCGCAGATGAATCAGTCTCCATCTGCGAAAGAAAAGGCCAGTTTTCAAGATTAGCCCGCCATTCTATGAAAGGTCTCGTTTCATGCACATATGGGGTTTATTTGTTCCTTCTCCTTCTGTTAGATATGATCCCCCTCGGATCGTAGGGCCAAACTTTCCCTTGTCTCAAATCCATGTCTTGAAGCAACTTTTCAACGATAGGGAGGGTGTGCCTTGAATTAACAACAAAAGGGCCAATGGTAATTGGAAGTCTCGAGATAAATCCATTTTTTGCAAGGAGGAAGTGGATTTGGTTAGATTTCAGGGTCTGCCGAATGTATTCCAAAGCATAAATCTTCCGGGCAGGGAACACGTGCAACTGGTAAGGGGGAACTTCGGCTCCATAAACTCAGGTTTCAGTGTAGTTATCAAACAGGTACCAATCCCCTATACTTTGGGCTTCACTATACTGTAACCATCTCTTCATCTCAGGAAAAACCCTGGGTGAAGGAGAGTCATGGATGATAGTGTAGGAAAGAGGCATGAACTCGTTTAGAAACTTGTAATAGCCCACCCCGTTTGGTAAATGATGTGTTGCAAAGCTCCAGTCGAAAATTGGTCTGGGCTGAGAATTTACCTTGTACACCTTGTCTAAACCCAAACCCTCAAATTTATCAGCTTGCTGAAAGAGGAAGAGGTAAAAAACCATAGAGAAAAAGCGGAAGCGACCAGTGTCTGAGAGTTCCTGGAACTGGGTCTGAATGGTGGAGGCCAGGAAACCAGGAATGTCTAGAACAACCCTATTTTGAGACATTAACCATAAGAAAGCAACACATCCCTTGGAGGTTTGTCCCAAACCATCCACACCTAATAAAACTGCGATGAGAGCAAGGATGGGTTGTACTTCTTCTTTGAACAGACTCAAGGGGAAAGACTCTGCAGAAGGAAGGGCTATGGTTTGATCGTCGGTTATGGAGGCGATGAAATCACCTTGCTGTTTCCATGGAATTTTTGCGAATTGAGGGGTCAGAGTTATTTCACTGAAACTGACGTAGTTTTCACTGGTGGGAAAGCGAAGGGCTTTTCTGATAATATCGGGGGAAAGAGTGAATATCCTATTCCTTGAGATGAGAGGAACATGTCCCGACGTTCGTCGTAGGCGTCTTCGAGCCAACAGACAAATTCGACCACTGGGTAAACTGGAGGGGTAATTTGATGATACAGACCCGATAGAACCACTCGATACCTATCCCTGTTTTCGACGTGTCTCCTAAAAAGTTCAAGTTTGATACTGCTGATGGGAAATGGATATTGCGGGTCACAGATGTCGGCTTGTAGGTCTAAAAAAGGTTCAAACCCTGGAGGATTTCTGGTTTCACGGACTTGAGGAGTCTCTGGCTCTGACTTCTTAGTGGTGACCTTTCCCATGACTAATATGAAAACTTAAAAAAAAAAAGGAAACCAGAGGGAATATGAGGGATGGAATACCTGTGCAGTAGAAAATTTTCTCGGGAAAGTGATGCGGGGGTAGTGATAGTGACTAGGTGGACATGGTACTGGGCTCCCACTTTAGTTTATACCGTAGTCGAAGACCTGAAAATTTTACTGCAGTAAAAGACGGGGGATTTTTATATAGAACTAAGGGATCTTGGGAAAAGGCAGAATGGTGAAGCAAGTGGGGTGAGCGTCGTAAGGACATTGATAGTGAGACACGCGGCGTGTAGGAATTGGGTGTTAGACTTCGGGTAGGTAAACACCGGGTGTCGGGTTAAATACTGGTACGGGCCTCAGTAGCAGATATCCTAAGGACTTTTACCTTACCTTTTCGTCACGGAGACAGCTCTGCCTCAGAACATAGCCCTCGTGGAACGCGAAGTGCAAGTGTGACAGCTTTAAGACCCGTGTTTTATTCCCCGTATAACACTCGTCTCGTGTCGACCCTCTTGACACGTCATCAAGTTTCCGTGGGGGTAAGGCTTCGCCTTACTCCTCTGTTTCGTGACCCCCCCGGAATTGCACTTGCGGAATCCCTTACCAGCGTGCATAAAGTGGATGCGGGCCCCGTTTTATATTCCTCCCCTTTATACCTTTTATATCATTGCTCGGCTGATGTTCAAAATCCTTATGTATTTCCGCTCCACAATAGAAATGTGCTAATCCATTAGGCACGTGACTTAGCTTAGCTCTATTTCTACTTAGCCAGATCCAAACATTTACCATGAGTAATGTTATTGGGTGCTTTGCTCCACATGACTTTAATTAAAGTGTTTAAGGTTGAACTATATATAATCAACACAATGAATAGGGTCTATCATCCCCTTTAATTCAGTTTTTATATGCCCTAAGTGAAGACATTCCTTTCATGGCTTCAATTGTGAGATTTCCAAGGTTTGAAGTATATATTATATGACCCATTAACTCACCAACCATTAGGGGAATTTTGAGGTCTAAAATGGGCCTCCTAAGAAAAATGTACAAAAAAAATGAACTTTATAAGAACCAATAAGATTCAAGATAATGATGTCAACCATGGGGGATGATTCACCATTTTTAAGTAAAAGGGTAAAAAGATTAAAAAATAATAAAATAATAAAACTACTTTTTCAACTCGTATTTTAAACGTATCTCCCAAATTTTTTACTCAAATTTCAAGCACGAGTAATATTTGGATGAAAAATTTAATTCCTAATCCAGGGAGTACCCATGTTGCATACTTTTGATGGACACTGCTACATGAAAAATGAGAAATACATAAAAAAAACATGATTGCAATCACGTTTTTCATGTATTTATTATTTTTCGTCTAGTAGGACCCATCGAAAATATGAAACATGGTTACGCCTTGGATGAGGAATTAAATTTTGAATCCAACGAGTACTCTCGCTCTAAATTTGGGAGATAAGTTGAAAAAGTAGTTATTTATTTTTTCCCTCTAAAATTTGATGATGTAATCAACTCTTATTTTATTTTTTCCACTATTATTTTATAATTTCCTTAGGAGGCCCATTTTAGACCTCAAAATTCCCCTAATGACTCCTCTGCAAGGGACTAACTAAGTTGCAGTGAAAATACCTCCATTCAAGGGTGCACTACAGTGCACTTCCCAACACTCAAGGGTGCGTTGGTCACCTGGGAATGAAATCATCTTTGTTCTGGGAATATCCACATGGCCAGTGCCTTCTAGAAGAGTCCATAGGTGTCATACTTCAAATAAAAGTGTCCATCCACCACCTCTGAAATTGGAAACATGTCTTACCTATTATTAGAAAGCCGTTCAATGAGAAACTACCTTCAGTTTCCCTTTAAATTGAGCACCCATCTAAGTGCTAGGGAGGAAGAATTTTGTGCAAAGTTATGATGTTGGATTCTCATTTGATAAGAGATTGGAAGTACTGATATGCTAATGAGATGATGTTGGATGTGATGAGGTTGGAACTGTTGATCAGCGGTTTTCATTAATGTCAACCCAAGCAGCACCAGGGGCTAACCCAAAATTGCATGGGAATTTTGACCTACCAAATTAATATATTCTGGGTCAATAATGTTTTTGATGGTTTCTACTTGTCTAGATGTTTCCGTTGATATATGGCACACCATGTAATTCTTCACGGTTTGAGATATATTCATGTTTGAAGTTTGTACCCCCAGTTAGTGGGATAAAACCCCATGGGATTGGGGCATGGGTCATTAAAAAGTCATATTTAATATCTTTTAAGCTCCTAAAATCCCTCCCACGTTCACTTGTTGAAGCCCCTCTCAACTTAAGCATTTATATAAATTGTGATCTTCATTTCCTCCTTAGGCAAGGGATTTCACTATCTGAAACAGATCATTGTGGAATTTTTTCTCTAAATTTTTTTCTACGAAGGTTTAGAAGCTGAAATTTTTATGAGGCGAAGCCAAAATCCTGAGGAAGTTGCTATAAAAATTTTAGATCAAGGTGCACAATATTATTGGAGATAGGATCTGTGGAAGTCAAGGTTTTTGCAGGCTCCTGAAATTCATCTCAAAGAAATGACCGTGGTAAAATCGTCATAACTCTCTCTTTGAGTATCAGATTGGAATTACGTAAAAAGTGGAAGATAGTGCACAGTCTGTAGTTTTTTCTCTATCAATTTTAGATCCAAATGAAGAAACAGTGACATGAGTCACGCCGTACAAGTGCACTCTGCTGAAACAATCCATAATTAGGGCATTGTGAGAAATTGGGTATAAATATCTCTTAAAGAATCCAAATTGGTTCAGACCTGTGGCATTGGAAATATGACTCAAAGGAATACTACAGGACTAAAAATCAGATATTTAGGATCTGAAATAACAATTATATACCAGATTCAATATCGAGCTCCTAGAAGGCAAGAAAAAGCTAGATCATGTGTTGTCAAGGGTTGCAAAGGACCAGACTTTCTACGGCAGCAAAGCAAAGCAAGATGCAGCAGAGGGTAGAATGACAAGAGCATCAACCAAGGTGCATAACAGTAGCAAGAAGTTCATCATATGAAGTCTTCAAGTGGGCAGCACTACATACAATCATTGTAAAGGTATCTTTGTACTAAGTCATTGTAAATACATTATTGTAAAAATTGTAGCAGTGTCTATCTGCCAAGGGTTGAAGAGGCAGTGTTGGGAGGTATAGGATCATCATTAGTTGGTTGTGTAAAAGTTTGGTTTATGGTCTAGTATATCTTCTTCTTCTACATCATTCTATATCATTGTAAAGTGGACCATTTTCCCTGGTACGGGAGTCCATTCTTCTTTTAGTCTTCTATAGGGTGGTAGGGTGGTGCTAGGGTGAGTTGTAGCTCATTGGGTGTTGGGGCATCCGTTTAGTTGACTACTAAATAATATTGGGTGTTGGAGCGTCCATCTAGTGGGAGCTGGAGAAGAATGCTTTTCTAGATTCTAGGAAGTTGGAGCTTTATTTTCAATTGGAGTTGAATATTAAAGAATTATTAGAAAAGCATTAGGTGGTTTTTGTCCCGGAGTGGGTTTCCACCTTAAAAAATGTATGCATTTGTGTTCTTCTTGTTTGTTGCTATCATTATACAAACATAATTGAATATTAACTAATGCTATAATTGAAAGGAATACTGATTCACCCCCCTCTCAGTATTTCCAACAATTGGTAGCAGAGCTTGGTTCCTTCAATAGCAGTTTAACAGCTGGAAGGAGGTCATGGAGCATACCAAGAATGGTGTACCTCTATTAAATGAAAATAATTATGCACTTTGGAAAGGAAGAATGGAGGTCTATCTCTTGGCGCAAGGTTACGAAGTATGGGAGACTGTTCAAAATGGATTTACATCAACTACGAATGGACAAGGTAAGAAGAATTTGGTAAATGATGCAAAAGAAAAGAATATTATTATCAGTGGACTTATTGAATCTGATTATCATAAGGTGTTTGGTTGTAAAACTGCCAAAAATGTATGGGACAAGCTAGAGAATATATATGCAGGTGACTCAAATGTCAAAGAAGCAAAGCTTCAAATCTATAGAGAAAAATTTGAGCAACTCAAAATGAAAGAAGATTGGAACATTGCTGCATACTTCCAATATGTTGATGAAATAACCAATACTTTGGAAGGATTGGGAGAGCCAGTTGACGAGAAGACTATTATATGGAATATTCTTAGAACGTTACCAGGGAGATTCAACCCAAAGGTATCAGTCTTAGAATACAGTGAAAATCTGGACAAACTCAGCGAAGAGGAATTACATGGAGTTCTCATAGCATATGAAATGAGACTTGATGAAGAAGAGGGTACTTCACATCTAGAAATTGCGTTCGTTGCATCTAAGAAAACCAATAAGGATAAACAACCTTCAATTGAAAAGACATGCACCTGCAAGTGTGAAGAAAAGGGAGATGATGAAGAAGGTATTTCAGATGAAGAATAGGCTTACTTCATGAGAAAACTAAAAATTGGTAAGGGACAATTCAAAGGTAAACTTCCATTGATATGTTTCAGCTGTAATGAGGTTGGGAATTTTGCAGCAAAATGTCCAAATAGAAGTAGTGGTAACTCAAAAGGAAAGAAATGCTTTAAGAAATTCAACAAGCAAGGATCCAAAAGGAACTTTCTCTCTAAAGAAGATAGCTCATCATCCGATGAAGACAATGACAGTGAAGAAGAAGCCAATGAGAGAGTGTTGTTTATGGCCAAGCACAATAAACCCAAGCACAATAAACAAGAATTATGGAAGAAGAAGGATGGACCATAGAAGAATTTTATGAGGAAGCAATCAAGCTTATAAAAGATCTCAAGGCAGAGAAGATCCATTCCAAGACTCTTGAAGAACAAGTTCAAGGTCTCAAAATTGAAGTTGAAGAACACAAATGCATTGAAGAGTCACTTCAAAAGAAGTTGGAAGAAAGCAACCAAGAAAGGGAAGAATTAGAAGCAGGGTTGAAGAGGCAATGTTGGGAGGTCTAGGATCATCATTAGTTGGTTGTGTCAAAGTTTGGGTTATGGTATAGTATATCTTCTTCTTCTACATCATTCTATATCATTGTAAAGTGGACCATTTTCCCTGGTACGGGAGTCCATTCTTATTTTATTATTCTATAGGGTGGTAGGGTGGTGCTAGGGTGATTTGTAGCTCATTGGGTGTTGGGGCATCCGTTTAGTTGACTACTAAAGAATCTCGGGCGTTGGATCGTCCATCTAGTGGGAGCTGGAGAAGAATGCTTTTTCTAGATTCTAGGAAGTTGGAGCTTTATTTTCAATTGGAGTTGAATATTAAAGAATTATTAGAAAAGCATTAGGTGGGTTTTGTCTCGGAGTCGGTTTCCACCTTAAAAAATGTGTGCATTTGTGTTCTTCTTGTTTGCTGCTATCATTGTACAAACACTGATAATAATTGAAGATTAACTAATGCTCTAATTGAAAGGAATACTAATTCACCCCCCCTCTCAGTATTTCCAACAATTGGTAGCAGAGCTTGGTTCCTTCAATAGCAGTTTAACAGCTGGAAGGAGGTCATGGAGCATACCAAGAATGGTCTAAATCTATTCAATGAAAATAATTATGCACTCTAGAAAGGAAGAATGGAGGTCTAACTCTTGGCGCAAGGTTACGAAGTATGGGACGCTGTTCAAAATGGATTTACATCAACTACGGATGAACAAGGTAAGAAGAATTTGGTAAATGATGCAAAAGAAAAGAATATTATTATCAGTGGACTTATTGAATCTGCTTATCATAAGGTGTTGGGTTGTAAAACTGCCAAAAATGTATGGGAAAATCTTGAGAATATATATGCAGGTGACTCAAATGTCAAAAAAGCAAAGCTTCAAATCTATAGAGAAAAATTTTAGCAACTCAGAATGAAAGAAGATTCCAACATTGCTGCATACTTCCAATATGTTGATGAAATAACCAATACTTTGGAAGGATTGGGAGAGCTAGTTGACGAGAAGACTATTATACGGAATATTCTTAGAACGTTACCAGGGAGATTTAACCCAAAGGTATCAGTCTTAGAATAAAATGCAAATCTGGACAAACTCAGCGAAGAGGAATTACATGGAGTTCGCATAGCATATGAAATGAGACTTGATGAAGAAGAGGGGACTTCACATCTAGAAATTGCGTTTGTTGCATCTAAGAAAACCAATAAGGATAAACAACCTTAAATTGAAAAGACATGCACCTACAAGTGTGAAGAAAAGGGAGATGATGAAGAAGGTCTTTCAGATGAAGAATAGGATTACTTCATGAGAAAACTAAAAATTGGTGAGGGACAGTTCAAAGGTAAACTTCCATTGATATGTTTCAGCTGTAATGAGGTTGGGAATTTTGCAACAAAATTTCCAAACAGAAGTAGTGGTAACTCAAAAGGAAAGAAAGGCTTTAAGAAATTCAACAAGCAAGGATCCAAAAGGAACTTTCTCTCTAAAGAAGATAGCTCATCATCCGATGAAGACAATGACAGTGAAGAAGAAGCCAATGAGAGAGTATTGTTTATGGCCAAGCACAATAAACCCAAGCACAATAAGCAAGAGGTATCAAACAACAAAGAAGAAGGATGGACCATAGATGAATTTTATGAGGAAGCAATCAAGCTTATAAAAGATCTCAAGGCGGAGAAGATCCGTTCCAAAACTCTTGAAGAACAAGTTCAAGGTCTCAAAATTGAAGTTGAAGAACAAAAATGCATTGAAGAGTCACTTCAAAAGAAGTTGGAAGAAAGCAACCAAGAAAGGGAAGAATTAGAAGCCGAAGTAGTCTCGCTGCGTGAGGAAGTGAAGAAAGGAAAAACTTTCCAAAACTATGCCAACATCTTCAAGGAACATGGAAGAACTCATCATAATCAATAATCTACAATGACAAAACTGCCTGGTTTCAGATGAGATATACACAACAAAATACAATAGACCTATGAGATGCCGCTTGCATGTAGACTGTTGGACAAGATTAAAGTCTTTGACCTTGGAAGACAATTCCTTGTAAATTTTCATCAAGCTGCCTGTACAGCTCACCTTTATTCAACTTCTGGAAGAATTGGTCAACAAAATTGCTAGAATGGCGATGCCCTAAGTGAATACAATTCAAGAGATGCATCAAATATGAACCTCCACAGGCTCAATAAAGAAGCATCAATAGATTTGACATTTAGAAACAATAGTGAATATTTAAAATGCAAAACTTTGGACACATAGCCAAAAAGTAGCATGTTGAAAAACCTCCGGAGATCTTTGAAGCCACAGGCAATGGTGGAAGAAGAAGAATGATAATTACTCCTGACACTGGCAGGCTCAAAGACAAAAATGTGGCAGAGTATGTTGTGCTGGTTCTTTCTTGTATATGACTAGAAGACCGAAATAAATTTGTATCTCATGAGAAGAAGGATGGGCCTTGTCCTTACAGAAATGATGGATCTTCAAATATTCTTAGGATCGAATACGTCACTCTCGGAAACAAAGATCTCTAACTCAGAATGTTTTATTGGTTGAAAACATGAATCACAATGCATACTCGATGTTAGGAAAAATGTGTGATCAAGGACACACAGACTGTTAACTCACGTCAAGGAAATCGGGAAAGGCGAGCTCAAATGACATAAAATCTTGGATAGGAAACAACTAAAAAACATGTCAGCCATCAAAGGATGATATGCATTAGTGCATAACTTGATCGACTAAGTAAGAAGTTTTGCTACAAAGGTGCAAAGTGATTTTGAGATGGCTCTTTACTTGGTGAGGCGACATACTTCTTAGGGCTTCAAATATCTCGGCAAGAGAAGAGATATTTATATGTCACGCCAAGTACATCAAGGAAATGCTCCAAAATTTAAAATGGAAGATTACCAAACCCATCCCTTACTCCCAACGGTAACGGGTTTCAGGTCAGGCATAAACCCCGGCCTAAATACAAGGATGTGGATCAAAGGTTGTACAAATCTATGATTAGTGGAAATACCTTAACCATGACCTCTTAACAGGATAGTATACAAGGGTTGGACAAACAACGAGTTAAACGCTATGAAGATGCATGGTAAATATTCATAGCATTAGAATGTCTTCCGCCGGAAGCTTAGGATTCTTCCCAAGTTCTCGTTAGATTTTCTTCGGAATATAAAGGGGGAGTGGGTAAATTCTCGGTCCTGTGGGGACCGACACACGTAATCGAGTGGAGACAGCACGGGTCCATGGGATGGTTGTGTTTCGGGGGGGGAGTTACCCTTTGCCATTGATGTCAAAGGGGGAGGGAATATTATAGGAATAGGTGTCATGATCGCAAGGGGAGTACTTTGTTTCCATCGATGCTAAAGTACCGTCAGCGGTTGTCATTAATGTCAACCCATGCGGCACGGGGGCCTAACCTATGCAGTTTTGACTACCGGATAATATAATGCAGGTCAATAATGCTTTTTTGTAATTTCTTTTATAGGCATGTTTTGTTGATATATGGCATACCATAATTGCTAGGTTTAAAGAGATATTCATGTTTGAAGTTTGTACACCAGTTAGTGGGCTAAAATGGGGTTGGGGCATGGGCCATTGAAAAATCATATTTAATATTTTTTAAGCTCCTAAAATCCATCCCATGTTTACTTGTTAGCCCTCTCAACTTAATTTATAAATTGTGATCTTCATTTCCCTCCTTGAGCAGGGATTCACTATCTGAAACGGGTCCTTGATGGAATTTTCGCTCTAAATTTTTTTGCTCCCCAAGGGTTCAAAATCTTGAAATTTTTATGAGGTGAAAGCCAAAATCTAGAATCACTGTAAGAATTTCAAATCCGGTGCACAACATTTTTGGAGATATGATCTGTGGAAGTCAAGGTTTTTGCGGGCTCTGAAATTCATCTCGAAAACACTTAGTAAAATTATGTAACCTCTCACAGAATAATGGATGGAATTACGTAAAACGTGGCAGATATTGCACGGTCTGAGTTTCTCTATAATTTTCAGTCCATGAGAAACAGTGACACTTGGCACGGCGTACAAATGTGCTCTGCACAGAAATAGTCCATAATTAGGGCATTGTGAGGGTGGTGTAGTCTCCTCTTCAAGAATCCCAAATTGGTTCAAACATATGGCATTGGAAAGACAACTCGGAGAGGACTACTATAGGACCAAAACTAAGATATTTATGATCTGAAATAATAGAGATACACCAAATTCAATATAAAGGAGTTCCAAGAAGGCAAGAAAAAGCGAATCATGTGTTGTCGAGGTTGCAAAGGACCGGAAATTTCTGTGGCGGCAAAACAAAGAAAGATGCAATAGAGAGGTAGCATGATAAGAGCAACAAACAAGGTGCACATATGACGACGAGTTCATCATGATGCCAAGTAAGGCAGCAACGAATACAATCATTGTAAGTATCTTTATGACAGAATACATTGTAAATACAGCTATTGCAAAAATTAGCCTCGTGTCTACTCTTGCCGAGGTTGGGCGGTGTTGGGGGCTATGATCATCATTAGTTGGTTGTATCCCATTGGGTTATGGTCTGACCTGTCTTCATTCTTCTGCATCATTCTATATCATTGTAAAGTGGACCATTTCCCAGTGCGAGGTCAATTCTTCTTTATTCTTCTATAGGGTGGTAGGGTGGTGCTAGGGTGAGTTGTAGCTCATTGGGTGTTGGGGCATCCATTCGGTTGACCCCTCTTGAAGAATCTCGGGGCGTTGGAGTGTCCACATCAGTGGGAGAGTGGAGAAGAATGCTTTTCTATATTCTAAGGAAGTTGGAGCTTATTTTCAATTGGAGTTGATATTTAAAGAATTATTAGAAAATGATTAGTTTTTATCCCAGGTAGGTTTCCACCTTAAAAAATACATGTGTATGTTCCTGCCATTTTCCTCATTTACTGGCTTATAATATTAGATTAACTAATGCCTATAATTTAAAAGGAATCTGGGTCACCCCCCTCTCAATATTTCATGATGGTATGAGCTTAGTTCCTTCAATAACGTTACTTGTTGAATGAGTCATGGAGCATACCAAGAATGGTGTACCTCTATTCATGAAAATAATTATGCCTCTAGAAAAGAATGGAGATCCTCTGCGCGCAAGGGTCCAAAGTATGGGACTTCTTGTTCATGGATTTACATGTCCCAGGTCAAACAAAGTCCAAAAGAATTGATAAATGATGCAAAAGCAAGAATATTCAACTAATAATTGTTCTTAGATACTTCTCCTGGGTATTGGGTTGTCACTTCACTTATCTTGGATAAGCTAGAGAATTATATATAGGTGACTCAAATATTCGAAAGCTTTTAATCTATAGAGGCAAAATTTGATAACACGAATGAAAGAAGATTTTAACATTGTTGCATACTTTAATGCGATTGATGAAATAATATAAAATTTGGAAGGATTAGGAGAGCCAGTTGTGAAAACGTATACGGAAGATTCTTTGAAAGGCATTCTGAAATTCCGCCAAAATTGACAGATGCCCAAATCGGTACAGCCTAGACAAACTCTTTCAAGAGAGATGCATGGAGTTCTCATAGCATACAAATGAGACTGATGAAGAGGGTACTTCACATCTAGAAGCTGTCTTCGTTGCATCCTAAGAAAATAAACTAAGGACAATAACTAAACTGAAAGACATGCACACAGTAAAGAAAAAGAATGATGAAAGATGCTAGGATGAAAGAATATAGCAAGTTCATGAAAAGCCCAAAAATTGGTAAGGGGGAAAATTAAGATAAACTTCCATTATGTTTGACTACTCATAGAGTTGGGCATTTGGAAAAATGTGGCAGTAATGGCAACTCAAAAGGAAAAGAAAGAATTTAAGAAATTCAACGAAAGTATCCAAAAGGAACTTTCTATCTAAAGAGAATAAACAATATCATACAGATGAAGACAATAATGATGAAAAGAGCCAATGAAAGTGTGTTGCAACCCGAAACAATAAACCCAAACTAATAAGCAAGATAATAAAACAACGAAGAAGAAGGATGGACAATAGAAGAATTTTGCCAGGAAGCAATCAACATAAAGATCTACAAGGCGGAGAAGATCCGTTCAAACTCTTGAAGAACAAGTTCAAGGTCTACAAAATTGAGATTGAAGAACTTACAAATACATTGAAAGTCACTTCAAAGAAGTTGGAAAAGCAACCAAGAAAGGGAAGAATTAAGAGAAGGCTGAAATAGATACCAAACTCGTGAGAGTGAGGAAAGGAAAAACTATCCAATACTATACCAACAACTCGAGACATTGGAAGAAATCATCAACAATAAACGATCAACACAACGAAAAAAGCGGCATCGATTACAAAGAAAGAAGAAGCGAGGACCTTCTACAACAAAATACAACTACAACGACCTATGAGATCACATGCATGTAGACTTGTTGGACAAGATTCGCAAGGAAAAGCGGCCTTGGAAGACAATTTACATAAAGAAAAAATTCCATCGGTACCCAACACTATTTTTTATGGCTACGGTATTCATGTGGAAAATTTGGTCATAAAAATGTTTGTAGAATGTCGCACGTACCACAGAGACAAATACAATTCCGAGGAGATATGTCAAATATGAACCTCCCAAGGCTCGGCAAAAACATCAATATATTTGAACATTTAAGAAATAATATTGAATGTTACAAATGTCGAAACTTTGGACACATGGCAAACTGGAGACTTGAAAATCCTCGAGAAGAATCTTGGAAAGCAGAATGAATATAGACATGGAAGAAGAAGAATGATAATTGTGCTCTCGCTTTCAAGGCTCAAAGAACATAGATGTGTGGTATGTTGATAGTATTTGCACTCAATGCATATATTTGGAGATAGAAATAAATTTGTATCTATGAAAGAGAAGAAGGACGGAACCATGTCCCTTGGAAATTATGGATCTTCAAATGTTATGGGATCAAGATGCATTGTCCTCTCGAAAGCAAAGATGCTCTAGCCAAGAGCCTGTTTGGTTGAAAACACTGGATAAGTCTACCTCGGTGTTGGTAAATACTAGTCGAGGACACACAATCCCTATTCAACTCCATGAAATGTGAAATCGGGGAAAGGCGTGTATGGTGAAGTGGCAAGAAACACAACAGTCGAACTCCAACGACATATATATTCTAGATGAAGCAACTAAAGCATGTCTAATAGTTAAAGAGGATGATACAATAATTGGTAGCAATAGTGATCGACTCAGTAAAGTTTGCTAAAGATGCAAAGTGATTTTGAGATGTCTTTACTTGGTGGTGACACATACTTCTTAGGGTTTCAAATATCTCAACAAGAGAGAAAGGAATATTTATATGTCAAAGCCAAGTACATCAAGAAAATTCTCAAGAAATCTAAAATGGAAGATTTTGGAAACCCATCCTTACTCCAATGGTAACGGAGTTGCAAATTTAGCATAGATGACTCATCTAAGGATGTGGATCAAAGTTTGTCACAGTCTATGATTAGTAGTCTTCTATATGTGACCTCCACGACCAGGATGTTTATACGAAGTTGGACAAATATAGCGAAGATTCCAAAGCGGCACCAGATCACATAGTAAATATTCACCGACGTGGAATATTTTGGGCTTGGGATTCTCCCAAGTTCTCATTAGATTTTCCTTTTCGGAATGTAAATGGGGGAGTGAGTATGTCGGGTCTGAGGACGGTTGTGTGTCGGGGGAGTGGAAGTGTGTACGAGTCCACGGGATGGTTGCTGTTTCGGGCGGAATTTACCCTTTTCCCATTGATGTCAAAGGGGGAATGTAGTAGGAAGAGGTGTCATGATCGCAGGGGGTACTTGTGTTGCCATCGTGCCAAAGGGGTGTTGATCGGCGGTTTGTCGTGATATCAGCCAGCGGCCTGAGGCTAACCCAATGTGCATGGAAATTTTATTTTCAGTGGCTATATTGGGTCAATAGTATTTTGATGGTTTGTACTTGTCAGGATGACTTTCCGTTGATATATGGCACGCCATGTAATTCTTCACGGTTTGGAGAAGATATTCATGTTTAAGTTTGTACCCCAGGTTAGTGGGCTACAAAACCCCATGGGGTTGGGGCATAAGGCCATTGAAAAGGTCATATTTAATAATTTTTTAAACACTAAAATCCTCCCCGTTCACTTGTTGAAGCCCCTCTCACTTAAGCATTTATATAAATTGTGATCTTCTGTTTCTCCTTAGGCGAGGATTTCATATACGAAGCAGTCATCACGGAATTTTTCACTCTAAATATTTTTCTACGAAGGTTCGAGCTGAGAAATTTTATGAGGCAAGCCTTGAAATCCGGAGGAAGCTACTGTAAAAATTTCCAGAACAGGCCTCAATTTTTTGGAGATATGATTTGTGGAAGTCAAGGTTTTTGCGGGATCTTGAAATTCATCTTAAATAAATGACCTTGAGCAAAAATGTCCATAACTCTCTCTACGAGTATCGGGTGGAATTCATAAAAATTAGCAGAGATAGTGCACGGTCGGTAAGTTTTCAGTCTATAAATTTCAGAGCCAAATGAAGAAAAAAAATGACATGTGGCACGCCCGGACAAGTGGCACTACGCTGAAATAGTCCATAATTAGGGCATTGTGAGAAATTTGGTATAAATCTCTCCAGAAGAATCAAAATGGTTGGAACCTATGGAATTGGAAAGATAATTGGAAGGAATGCTACGAGACCAGAAATCGGATATTTAAGATAAAATAACAAGATACACCGATTAAATACCAGGCTCCTAGAAGGAAAGAAAAAGCTAGATCATGTGTTGTCGAGGTTGCGAAGGACCGGAATTTCTCACGACAAAGCTTGAAAAGCAAGATGCGACGAGAGGGTAGCATGACAAGAGCGATGGCAGGTGCCTGCAATGACTGAAGTTCATCATAAGTCTTAGTGGACAACACTACATACAATCATTTTAAGTATCTTTGTCTTTAAGTCATTGTAAATACATTTCTATAAAAATTGTACTGGTGTCTGTCTCCCCGAGGGTTGAAGGCGGTGTTGGAGGTCTAGGATCATCATTGTTGGTTGTGTCAAAGTTGGGGTTATGGTGTGGCTATCTTTCTTCTTCTACATCATTCTATATCATTGTAAAGTGGACCATTTCCACTGATGCAGGAGTCCATTCTTCTTTTATTCTTCGCCTAGGGTGTGGGGGTGGTGCTTTGGGGTAAGTTGTAGCTCATTTGGGTGTTGGAGCATCCGTTTGGTTGACTACTAAAGAATATCGGGTGTTGGAGCATCCATCCGAGTGGGAGCTAGAGAAGAATGATTTTCTATATTCTAGGGATTTAGACTTTATTTTCAATTGGAGTTGAATATTAAAGAATTATTAGAAAAGCATTAGGTGGTTATTGTCTGGAGTGGGTTTCCACCCTTAAAAGCTGTGTGCATTTGTATTGTTCCTCTTGTTTAACATATCATTTCCAAAAGCTGATAATAATTGAAGATTGACTAATGCTAATTTGAAGGAATCTTTGATTCACCCCCCGTCCCCTCTCAATATTTCCAACAATTGAGTATGTCGAGCTTGGTTCCTTCAATAACGGTTTAGCAATTTTGGAAGAGTCATGGGACATACCAAGAATGGTGTACCTCTATTCAATGAAAATATTGCTGCACTTTCTGGAAAGGAAGAATGGAGGTCTATCTCTTAGCGCAAGGTTACGAAGTATGAGACAACGGTAAAATGGTTATATCAACTACGGATAGACGAGTAAGAAAATTTGGTAAAATGATGCAAACGCAAAAGAGTATTATTATCGAGTGGACTTATTGAATACGCTTATCATCGGGTGTTGGGTTTGTAAACTACCAAAAATGTATGGGACAAGCTTGAGAATATATATGCGAGGTGACTCAAATGTCAAAGAAATAGCTTCAAATCATGGGAAACAAAATTTGGGCAACTAGAATGAAAGAAGATTGCAGCATTTTAACATACTTCCAATATGTTGATGAAATATACCAATACTTTGGAAGGTTGGGAGAGCCGATTAACGAAGACTATTATACGGAAGATTCTTAGAACGTTACCGGGGAGATTCAACCCAAAGGTATCGGTCTTAGAATATAGTGCAAATTTGGACAAACTCGGCAAGAGGTACATGGAGTTCTCATAGCATGAAATGAGACTTGATGAAGAAGAGGGTACTTCATCTTGACAACGTTGGTGCATCTAAGAAAACCAATAAGGATAAACCTTCAATTTGAAGAAGACATGCACCTGCAAGTGTGAATAAAAGAGAGATGATGAAGAAGGTATTTCAGATGAATAATATGTTTACTTCATGAGAAAAATAAAAATTGGTAAGGGGATATTCAAAGGTAAACTTCCATTGATATGTTTTGGTGTAATGAGGTTGGGAATTTTTGCGGAAAATGTCCATGAAGTAATGGAACTCAAGGAAGAAAAGGCTTTAAGAAAATTCAATAGCAAGGATCCAAAAGGAACTTTCTATCTAAAGAAGATAGATCATCATCCGATGAATACAACGACGGTGAAGAGCCAGTAGAGAGTATTGTTTATGGCCAAGAACTAATAAACCAGAGGTATCAAAACAACGAGAGAAAAAGGATGGGACCATAGAAGAATTTTATGAGGAAGCAATCAAGCTTATAAATGTCTACGAAGGCGGGGAAAGATCCGTCCCAAGACTCTTGAAGAACAAGTTCAAGGTCTCAAAATTGAAGTTGAAGAACAAAAATGCATTGAAGAGTCACTTCAAAGAAGTTGGAAGAAATCAACCAAGAAAGGAAGAATTAGAAGCCGAAGTAGTCTCGTTGCGTGAGGAAGTGAAGAAAGGAAAAAACTATTCAAAACTAGCAATAGCTGAACGTGGAAAGAACTCATCAGCAATCAACGATCTTCCACAATGACAAAGCTGGCATCGGTTACAAGAAGAAGAAGCAGAACCTTCTACAACAAAATACAATGAACCTATGAGATACGACATGCATATTAGACTTCATTGGACAAGATTCCTAAGAGCAACCTTGAAGGCAATTCCATGACGAGAATTTCCATTCGAAGGGTACTTATATTTTTTATAGCTCTTTTGTTATTCCTGTGGAAAATTTGTTCATAAAGGCAGCAGAATATTTTACCAGGGCGAATACAATTCCGGGAGATATGTCAAATATGAAACTCCGGCCAATCGGCAAAACATCAATAGATTTGAACATTCAAGAAATAATATTTAATGTTACAAATGTCGAAACTTTGGACACATAGCCAAGACAGACTTGAAAATCCTCCGGAAAAGTCTTCGAAGCCACGGAAGGAATGAACATGGAAGAAGAAGAAGAGAATGGTATGCTCCTCTAACAAGGCTCAAAGAACAAAGATGTGTGGTATGGCGGTAGCAGTTCTCAACGCATATGACTAGAGATAGAAATAAATTTTTATCTCTAAAAGAGAAGAAAGATGGAACAATGTCCTTTGGAAATAGTAGATCCTCCGATGTTGCTCGGTCGAGGAGTCTTTGTCACTCTCGGATGCAAAGATGCTCTAGCGAAAGTGTTCTATTGGTTGAAAACATGAATCACAATGCAACGAGTGTTGGACAAATGTGTGATCAAGGACACACAATACTTTTCCAACTCCACGAAATGTGAAATTAGGAAAGGCGTGCTGGTGAGTGGCAGAAACACAGCAAGTGGAACTCCAAACGGCCTTATGTATATTCTGGATGAAGCAACTGAAGCATATCTTAATAGCTAAAGAGGATGATACAATAATTGTTAATGTGATGATGACTGGTAAGAAGTTTGCTAAAAAGGTGCAAAGTGATTTTGAGATGCCTTTTGCCGGTGAGAGCTGACATACTTCTTAGGGCTTAAAATACTCATAGCAAGAGAAAGGAATATTTATATGTCAGCCAAATTTCAAGGAAATTCTCGAAATTTAAAATGGATATTTGCAAACCCATCCTTACTCCAATGGTAACGGGTTGCAAATTGAGCATGAATGACTCATCTAAGGATGTGGATCAAGGTTGTATAGATCTATGATTAGTAGTCTTCTATATGTAACAACCTCCTGACCGAGGATGTTATGCAAGTAGTTTGACAAGTAGCGAAAGATTCCAAGTAGCACCGAAATAATCACATATTAAATATTCACCGGCATTGAATATCACGCCCAGAATCTTGGGATTCTCCCAAGTTCTCATTCGTTCCTTTTTCAGGAGAATATAGAAGTGAAAGTAGATACAGTCTGTCGGGACGGTTGTGTGTCGGGGGTAGAGTGTGTACGGGTCCGCGAGGATGGTTTTGTTTCACGGGGAGTTACCATGCCATTGATGTCAAGGGAGAGAGAATTTTGTAGGAAGAGGTGTCATGATCACGGGGGGTAACGTAACATCAATGCCAAAGGGATTGTTGATCGTTGTCAATTATGTCAACCCAAGTAGCTGGAGGCCTTGACTGTTGTAGAATTTTGACCTACCAAATTAATATATTCTTGGGTAATCAAAATTATTTTTTATGGTTTGTACTTGTCAATGTATTTCGTTGATATGGCATGCCATGTAATTCTTTCTGGTTGAGAGATATTACCGTTTGAAGTTTGTACCCCCGAGTTAATTGGGCTAAAACCCCATGGGGTTGAGGCATGGGCCATTGAAAAGTCATATTTAATATTTTTTAAGCTCCTAAAATCCCTCCCATGTTCACTTGTTGAAGCCTCTCTCAACTTAAGCATTTATATAAATTGTGATCTTCATTTCCTCCTTTGACGAGGATTTCGGTATGTAAAACGAGGTCATCGTAGAATTTTTGCGTAACTTTGTTTCTCACCACAGAAGAGGTTCAAAAAGCTGAAATTTTTATGAGAATTAAACCGAAATCTCAGAATCCACCTTAAAAATTTCAGATCAAGGTGCACAATATTTTTGGAGCCTTGGTTGTGGAAGTCAAGGTTTACCAGATCTTGAAATTCATCTCCAAAGAAATGACTTGGTAAGTACGTCCTGCCCTCTCCTCTGCGAGTATCGGTTGAATTCCATAAAAAGTGGTAAGATAGTGCTGGGTCTTCTTAATTTTCTCTATCATGTTTAGAGTGATAGAAGAAACAATGACTTTTTGGCAAACCCGTACAAGTGCGCTACGCTGAAACGGTCCTGTTAGAATACATTATGAAAAATTGGGTATAACTCTCTGAAAGAATCAGAACAGGTTTTTGAATACACCAGCAGCGTGGAAATATGGCTGGGGAGGACACTACGAGGACATAAAATCAGATATTTATGATCTGAAATAACATAGATACACCAGATTCAATATCGAGCTCCTAAGAACGGCAGAAAAAAGCTAGATCATGTGTTGTATCTAGGGTTACAGAACCCGAGACTTTCTATGGCGGCAAAGCAAAGCAAGATACCAGTGAAGGTAGCATGACCAGGGCATCAGCAGGGTATACTTGGCTGACAGAAGTTCATCATATGAAGTCTTCAAGTGGTAGCCACTACATACAATCATTGCAAAGTATCTTTACTTTAATAAGTCATTATGCAAATACATTATTGTAAATTGTACTAGTGTCTATCACGAGGGTTGAAGAGGCGGTGTAGGAGATCCTAGGATCATCATTAGTTGGTTGTGTCAAAGTTCGGATTATGGTCAAGTATGTCTTCTTCTTCTACATCATTCTATATCATTGTAGTGGACCATTTTCCACAGTACGGGAGTCCATTCTTCTTTATTATTATGAGGGTGGTAGGGCTAGGGTGAGTTGTAGCTCATTGGGTGTTGGGGATCCATCGGTTGACTGCGAAGAATCTCGGGCGTTGGAGCGTCATCCGGTGGGAGTTGGAGAAAAGATTCTTTTCTAGATTCTAGGGAAGTTAGACACCTTCCAATTGGAGTTGAATATTAAAGAATTATTAGAAAATCATTAGATGGTTTTTGTCCGAGATTGGGTTTTCACCTTAAAAAATGTGTGCATTTGTGTTCCTCTTGTTCTTGCTATCATTTTACAAACATTGATAATAATTGAAGATTAACTAATGCTATAGTGAAAGGAATATTGATTCACAGTGTACCCATCGGGAATGAAGTTGGATAGGTTGTTGACAATTCGATCTATTGGTTGCAGTCATCTCCTCCTACTTTCTTAATAAATATATATGTTCTTTCTCATACATATGTTTTGTATCTTGTGAAATGTATTCTTGATGATGTATGTATTTACGGATCTAATTGAGTTTAGTTTGATTGGAGTAAATAAATACTTGTATATTTGCTTGTTTTTGTTGTTGTTCTCTTTCTTTGATTTCGGGGAATCAGTCACAGCGGATTGAGTTGGATTAAGAGTGATGGCCAGCAACAACGACCAAGGAGAAGAAGAGAGAAAGGATTACAAGTAGGTGTATTTCCCTTTCTTTATATCTATTTGTCTTAGAGAAAATAATAGTTGTCTTTCTTCTTTTAATTGCAGTGAGAACACCACACTCATGGAATTTATTTTTATCATTAGATTAAGGTATGTGAATCTTTTATACATGTCATCCAAAAAATCATCCTCTTAACCACTCCAAAATGTCGTTTTCTACTTGCCATGTGTCTTTTTGACGATGTGCCACATCAAATGATCCACATCCCCTATAGAATCCTCACATGGAATCTACATGGCCTCATCATGCCCTCGTGGCACTTAGGCTCGGTAACTAGGTGGGTCCCATTGGGCACGACCCCATTAGTCACGATTCATCAATTCCTTTACATTGCTCTGGTTTTAGGGGATATTTGGTGTGCATGAATTTTTCATTGTGGAAATTTCCCGGGACCCCGGACTCCTCCTTGTAAACACATCGAGGACGGCCCACACCGAGATTCCTTTTGTTACATCTTGGCCCTCACCCAAAATGTGCAGCTGTTCTTAAAGACATATACTTCTTATGAAATTATTTGGTCTCATGCCAAGCTATAAGAAAAATCCCCATTCCCAAATTACGTTTGAAGCTTCTATCACCTACATGTATATTTGCACCCAGCCCCCCTCTTGCACACCATTCCATCCCTAAGACATCTTTGTCTACCTAAAATGAATATACGTTTCCACAGACACACATTTCTCCACATTCCCTCAATGACACATTCTTTCCATCCCCTGGGACATACATTTTTTAGTCTCCATCCCCCAATAAATAAAATGTTACATAGGGAATAGGAATGTTCTCATCCTGACTTCCATCTACATGGCTATAATATCAACATGTATTTAATGAACACATAATGAGCATTTAAAACATCATCAAAAGTCAAGCTCCCATGGTGACATGGCCCTAGCCACATAGACTTCACAGGCCCCACGTGGCATCAAAATTCCACTACCATGTTAGTTAGATTCAACCTATTCAGCATTTGAAAGTGTAATTAAGCAACATATTGACCAAGAAATTAGTGGTAAATCTCACTGTAGTTAACCAATTTCTCAAACACTTCATAAATGTCAAACTCCTTAATAAATCTAACAAATCTTATTCATCATTCATTCAATCCTATTACTCTGCAACGACTAAGCTTATAAGTCTTAAAGAATTTGATAGCTTGAAGTCTTTCTTAGTATCGAGCAATGCTCAGCACTTCCATATCATGACATGAATGAAATATACACTCAACATAGTCATTCTAGACAATAACATAGTGTTGATATGTCTACAACAACCCCCATTTTTCTTCAAGAAATTATAGTGGCCAATTGCATTTATATCACTAAACAAAGCACTGAAATACCTAAGTAATATTTCCTTTTTAAATATGCTTTCAGGTTGGAGGTTTAGAGGTCGATAATTGCACTAAATTTTTTTATCCCATTTCATCTTGATATACATATTTTTGACCTCCCATCTCCAGTCCCATGTGTTGAGTGAATTTATAGTTTTATGCCTTTTTAGATTGTTATATATTTACATTAATCATGTTAGCAGCACTTGACTAACAATACTCATTACAAGGTTTTCAGCAATAAGTATTCCAACCTTGAACACTCGGTTGCGTACTTCACCATTAAAATGCAGTAGAAAGTTGAATGTGTGTTGAATTTATTAATCTTTATATTTTCACTTCACGCGTTTGCTTAGGTTACTAACTCTATGATATTTTCGAAAATTTTCCCTTTTAATCTTTCGAAGCCATTTACTGATTAACGATATTTCAAAAAATTATCACATACTTTAATAAACCATTATAGTTGACAGAAATTGATTTTTTTAAGTCTAAATTCCCTTTTCTCTGTGCTCAAATTTCTCATTTTTGGCCTTAGTGATCATTTATTCCGAGTTTGAGTTCTTCTGGTTAGTATTAACTTTTGTTTCTTTTGAATTCAACTCTCCATTTCTTGAAACTAATATATCTTATCATTTTGCTTCTTTGTTGTTACGAGGTGAAATAATAGGAAGAAGGAAAAACACAATATTCAAGGCTGGCTTATTTAGAATTAAAATGAATATGAAAGTGGCGAAGTTATAATGCCTTTAGGAAAAAATATCAATTCATCATTTATCCCGCACACAACATACAAGACCAGGGATGCGAATTTTTATGGTGGGGAGAAATATATGAGTATTTCTTTGAAAACAATGAATGGAAAAGCCCTAAAAAATCATTTGATAAGTATCCAAAAAAGTTGTGGAATATGAGGCAATTAAAAGTGCAGGAGTGCATAAAATTTCAATCAGGATATCCATGTTCCCTTACTATGAAATGGTAATTTGGATTACCTCTCAATCCATGTTCAAACTGTCATTATTGATCATAACAAAAAAATTTATTGCTTCTTGTACATTTGAGGTTCTTGGAGTCTATTTAAAAAATTAATCCTCATGAAATTGATATCAGCCTATACATTTTGAATTATTTTCGTAAAAATGTGTAGTAATAAAATAAGGAGTACACCTTAATTACCCAAAAGTGGATCACAGTCCTAAAAGGGTCTAAATTCAAAGTAAGAAGGAAATAGTATCCAACTTAGAAATTTTCAAAAACCGTCATTTATTTGTAATCAAAATGCTCTCAGCTGTGTACGGTGACTCAAATCACAGATATTGCAAGGTAAAATGGGTTCTAGTTATTTATGGAATATTTTAAATAATTAAAAAAGGTTTAATTAGGTTGATATTTTGTCCCAAAATATATAAACAAATAAGCTATCTCTATCTACCCCTATAGGTTTTGAACATAGTTTGCACATGTAAACATATCTCATGGATATTGTTATTACATCGATTACATTTCTCATTTTATGGAGATGATTTACTCTCTAATCCATCAACTCAACAAAGCTATTCATTTCTATTCCACTGGTAAGGTAGATACAAGAATCAATTTTATGATATATGTGATAATATTTATTCTTTTTGTTTTCATAAGATATTGTTGTAAAACGTTATAGGAGTAATAAAAGACCTAATTACACTATTTAAATTAGGCAGCTGGTTAATTGAAGAATTTTCTACACATAATTTATGGAAATTAGTAGGCCCTTGTGTTTGCCATGATTCATTAGGATAGATTATAAATTGAGAGATTGTAAATCAAGAAACAACTTTGAGATAGAATTACCTAGATTATTCCATAAATTTCAAAAACTATGTGGCCTAATTTTCTCGATGTCCTCCGAGATGATATTTAGAGATATAGAACGTATTTGGTGAAAGAAAACGATCTACAGAACTCTTGTGCATTGCTTCTCATTAAAAATATGATCCAAGGACGTTATTATTGATCATTTTTTAGCTTAATCAATTTTACAAAATTTAATTTCATCAACAACTTACTTTTATATATGTTTTATTAATTATGATAATTTTGATCAAGTTTCAACAAAGACTCATTTTAGGAGTATGGAAAAGGTAAATCTTGTCATTTAGGAGGAAACATATGACTATTACCTCGGTGAAAGTGTAAATTACGGTACACCACTTGCGAAATTGGGAAACCTTTTTGAAGATATTGACTTTTTCTTCACATATATTCCTTCATATTTTGATTCTCAATATACACAATAAAGAATATTGGACTTTAAATCCTTCAAAGTTACATGTTCTTTCCATTTCAATAGATAAATCTCATGTTCAATCCTTAATATTACAAGATAGATAAAGATATCATCAAGATGAAACTAGAACATTCTCAAGGTACGGAAAACAAGCAGTTCAAAGAACAAAGGCTCTTTTCAAGATAAAATGATAATGGATATTGAATCTCCTTATCGAATAAATAATATTGATGATCATATGGAAATTGATTCTTCGAGGCGAGAGAAAGTTAAAGATTCAATTGAGGCACATAAAATTATTCAGAAGTGATTATTAAGAAATTAGTAAGGCGATTCAGAAAATCATTGCCACCTTGTTGATCTAGGTAAGTTACGATACCCTTAACCAAGACCTTTTACTTCAACTGATGTGTTAGAATTGCATTTAATTAAACGTTAATGAACATAAGTGAACCTCACCATGACTAGCAAGAGAACATAACAAGGAAATAGCAACATAAAACATTGATAATGAGGATTCGTCCGGAGAGATACGTCTCAGGAACTTGGTATCAAGATCGTGTGTTGTTGCATTAAGTGTTGTAAGGAGTGAAGATGTACATGGGTGGTGTTTTTACTATCATACAAGGAAAGGTCCCTCACACGGAGTGGTTCTAGACCTCTATATGATATGTTCCACTATGGAACCTCATTCACAAAAAGGACTCCCTATGAGTGAAATAACTCACATACAATACTATAGACATCACCAACATGGAAAAAAAGGGATCCTGAGACAACATACATGTGAAAATGAGCATCCCATCGGTATGGCATCAAAGGGATCTCAAATATAATACAAATCCATGATAAGTACATCTCATCAAGAACAAAACAAGATCACATCCAATCATCAATAGGGATACATGCAACACAGCCGCATCTCATCACAAAGAGACAAATAAGTACATGAAATCAATGCATCATATCGTCTGCTAGAAGATGATTGAAGAATGAGTTGCTCATTCTTGGGATAAAATCACCATCACAATCGTGATATCGAAAGGTGTTAAATCAGCTAACTCACTCATTGAATGTTGACACTGACCACTTCAAAAAGTGGCGAAAAATATAAAGCTCGGATGGAAAATTTGAATGCTTACCGTGATTGTGACGTCGGGCTTAGTGCAAAATCGGCCTCAAAATTCCAGTCGACAATGTGAAAATCTAGGGAAAAAAAGAGAATCTTTTAGTTTGCCCCTAGATTCCTGAAGAATGTTGTTGCATGGGTGGACTGAAAATCTGCAACTCAAAAATAAATCAACAACTTTCCATTGCATTCCTTACGAAAAATAGTGAAAAATGACGTAAACTTGACTATATTCCGACATGGAGAAAAATACCTCAGGAAAATTTCAGGATGCTGGATTCACTCCCTATTTAAAGGCCTACTCAAGGTTCCACCTACAAATGTAAATCTGCCTACGATCCACGTGCTTGATCCATTCTTCCCTTGGCACAGGTGCACTAGTGAAATGAAAGGTTAAAATAGTGTTCAGTGAATATCCCAATGAGGCCGTTGGGCGCAACGGTAATTTAAGTTGTTGGAGAGGGAGGTTGGGGGGTCAAATCCCGGCCCCTCCATCAGTAGCTTAAGATCTATTTTAAAAAAGCCACATATTATTATTGCATAAGCGTTTATTGTGATCGACATTTTTGGGTGGCGAGTCCGTCGGCATGGTGGCCCGCTCCCCACATCTCACGGCGAGAGGGTTATGTTACATATAACATATATAATATATGTTATAGTTGTAATTAAGCCGGGGTTGTGTAACCCACCCCCACCCTATAATATAATTATGTGGTGGTTTGGTGCGTGGTGTCCGGCATGGTCTGTGGCCGCCAACTTGATAAGATTTATTTTATTTTTTTAATATAATATGGCATGTTGTGGGGTGGCACTGGGTGGTAGCTGCAACCCCCATTTTTCATGATTTTATGTGTTTTTTAAAAAGATTGAAGATTTTAATGCAATTTTACTGTAGGAGTCAAATTAAGGGTCCCTAGATTAACTGAATTCGTAGAAGGCAGTAGGGATTCGGTGGTAGTTGCAATGATGCACCTGTTTAAACACACTTAATTCACCCATTCAACCCAAAACTTTGAGGATTTGCTCATAGCTTTTGCATACAAGCTTGCTTTGACGAACCGTTCACATATTTGCGATAATTTTAATGACCATATTTCAACCTAAATTGTTTCGACAACAATCCAAAAACACATTTTTGAGATTCCATAGCCCCACTTTGTCCTCTATGTGTCTCTTGGAGCCATAGGTCACCGACTCTAGAAGCTCAAGATGTTTCTCCACCAAACAATTCCAGAATCCTCAAAACTTCCCAAGGAATACGGGAGGAGTTAGTTCAAGATATTTTACCACTCAATTTCAGAAATATAGGTTTATGAAATATATTCCTCCAAAGAGACATCTTGTTTCCCAACTTATATTCCTTTTTCTTCAATTTTCAAATCAATTTACGGGTAAGAACTAGTTACTAAAATTGTGCCATATTTAAGTGAATATTATAATTACTGTTTCAAAAATAATTAAGAGATAGGAAGAGGAAGTATTATTCTATTGAAATGGTCTGCGAATTAAGATGGCGGACTGGAGATTATAGAGATAAAGCAAAATATCAATATCGACATTAACAACTTTTGTAACCTATATAAAACATGGTAGGGAATTATGCGGAAGAATTTGATAAAATATAAACATGATTAAAAATTGGAGACAAAATTGGAAAGAACAGATTATTTGGTGAACAACGGTGGAAAGCTCATGCCTCAACTCTTAAAAAAATTGTTACGCTCTACATTGATAAAAAAAATGGAGGAAAGGCATGGTTTGGATAAATGATGTGAGCAATAGTAGGCGAGCAAGGTTAATAGAGTTAGATAATGAACATGCCTAGCACATTAATTCTTTGAGGAAATTTCAGAGTAATGAAATTATTCTTAACGAGAATCATATATCAATGCGGAAACAAATTCTACAACCTTATGGAAGAATAGATCAAGTCCCTGTGACAATTATCCAGTATTGTAGGTAATATCTTTAAAGTGTGGGATTTAAAAGGTTAATGGAGAATTATAGGGGTATAGACCTAAATACTTCAAACGGGTGGATAAATTTTTATAGATTATTTCAAGAATTGGTATCCCTTCTTTGGTAATATTGATTCATTAACCAAAGAAGACAAGATAAGTAATAGATTTGGCATGATTGTTGATTGGGAGAGACAATTTAATCTCAAATGTTGTTTGGTAATTTAATTGATGTTACGATGCCATAGATTATCACACGGGAGCTAGTAAGCGATGAAATGTATGTGCACTATGTGCTAGGAGTCTTTGTCACTTATTCAATTCTAAGATAATTTGAGTTATCGAAATACACAGTTCTCATAGCTATGTAGGCAAATAAAACACTCCTTTCAAATGAAGATAATTACTTTTTTTCTTGAATAATGATCGCACTCACACTTGCTTTAAAATAAATTCCTCTTGCTCTTAAAAATCACACTTACTTAAATGATCACTGCAAAAACCATGTATGCAATTTAAGTCACTCTTTAAAACCACACTTGCTTAAATATAATCACACTTGTACTTGAATGAAAATCACTCTTGAAAACCACACTTTCTTAAATGGAAATCACCGCCTTCCTGAATAAAGTCACTCTCACAATAAAATCAAACATAAATATATTTTATTTTAATTTAAAAAAGAAGGATTAGTTTTGTGTTATTGAAAATCACTACAGTAGAGTTATCCATGTGCATACGAAATATCTCTTCCCTTTGAACAATAAAATGATTAGAAAACAAATCTCAAACTTATCTAAGAATCAAATCTCCAAATACTCAAATGAATTGACTTAAAAATCTGCAAAGAATATGAGCGGAAATACTAGCGTTAATAAACGAAGACCTTGTTATCTTGAGGGGCCTCCTACGAGAAGCAGTAGCACTATCAAGCTTTCCCAGTTAATTATCCACACATTGAGATGTACGACAAAAATAAGAAAGAAAGAAAGTTTTAATTTCAAAACGAGTTTTTGAGCAGTCACCCCCTTGATCAAATAGATTATAGTGGTTTTATAGATCTTTAAAGCAACTAAAACTAAATTCCATTGCATGAATTCTAGCCATGAGATTCTCAACAAATCAATTTGAGAATAAAATCAAATATTTTTTTGAAGGATTTAAATAAATAATAAACAATAATAATTTCATAATGATCTTATTGCCACAAATTTTCAAGAACGCTTCGTTCTAGCTTATTTAGCCCGGCTTTATACGTTAAATGAAAAATTTGAAAAATCGTATATTTACGTATTAACAAATAAGGCTCCAAAAACTTCAAAAATATCTCTGATAACAAGGAATTTGATAAAATGGATATTTCACTTAACTTAATTGGGCTTGTGTTGAGCAAAACCCATGTCAAAAATTCACTTTCAGTTTGCTTAGAAAATGCATTTGAATTTGAATGGTAAAAAATGTTTTATTTTTCCCTTGATTTTGATGTTGGAGTCCACCGTATTGAGGCTGGGTGGAATTTAGCCAATATAAATGCATATTAAAGCCTTTAAAAACAATGTACATGTGTTGGATTTCCTTAAGAAGTGGTGCTACTATCACTCCTTGGACACAAGCTGAGGCTTGGCTAAAACTAGCTTTCATAGAAAAACTATCATTAGTAAAACCAAGCAAAGTTATTCTTAATTCATATAAATTAAGGAAAACGTGTTTAATTAACACGATTACACATAGAGAGACACACAATGAAGAACTAGGAAGGTAAAATGATGGCTGGCAAGAAGTGAGTTAAATATGGTGCAATGGATGGTTTGGTAAGGGCTAATGGATGACAAAGACAAGTGAGAATGATGACAAATCGGTGACCCAATATCTCCCCCACGGGGCTACCCGTCCTCATGAAAATTGAGTCTCAAAAATGAAAACTCATATATATATTTTGTCAAAGGTTGTCCTATTTCATTTCTTAAGAATGTTTCTTTAAAATATGTTGGTTAATATTATCGATGAATTTATTCTTATATTACATGTCCTTTCTCTGATAACATCGGAGTGAGAATGGCTTGATAACTTCTTGATTTCTTCCATAGGCAAGATTTTTTTGCTAATGAAGTCCACACCAGAATCTCTCTCACATGAATAAACCAATTTCTAGCACAGTTGTTTGATGCTTAAATCTGAAAGTTGAGTGTTTCAATGGAAAAGGAAACATCAAAGATAATAAAAGAGGAATGCACACAATGTAAGACACAACTTAAGAAGTATATTTTCCCAAAATATGGTTTTTTATGAATTTTCCTTCTATTTTATTCATCTTAGAATGGCTTATCCACGCAATTGTGTTGCGATTATACCATAAAGTATCCAAAGAAATGGAGTTGAACCAATAAAACCTCTCCTGTGTACAAGATTTTTCCAACCGAGAACAATGGACACATAGAAGAGATTCCAAGAGGATAAAGGTTGATGAAATGATTGAAGCAATGTGATAACTTGGAGTAATAACAACGACAACATCCCAAAGTAGGTGAACTAGAGGAAAGTGAAATATATGAAGAAGAGGAACCATAATATTTTGGCAAATATCCATTTAAGAGAAATCATGGAGTGGACTCAAATGAGTTGCATTAATAAAAATGGGTAACAACTTACATATCAATATTTAACTCAATTATTTGCAATGTGAATCGTGTTCATTGCCATATTTTGAAGGTATGCCTTAAATCCTTCTTTATACGTATTTAAAAATAAGATATTTAGTATCCTCTACCTAATCCTTATTAATGTCTTCTACTTGAGCCTATGATATCAATGATTTGTGTTGATTATGTAAAGAAAATAAAGTATTTGTGTTGATGCTAGTAACTCTTGTTACATTTTGCTTTATGATGTCAAAGAACTGCTCTCTGAATTTCTTCCACTTTACTCAAATCTTGTTCTTGTTTGCTGCATATATTATTGCAAGAAAATATCTTTTGTGATATTGTACCCATAGAGAGAAAAAATGTCTGGCTTAATTTATACAAAGGTGTAAATAGCATTGTCTTCCGATCTTTGGGGATGAACTGGTATTTGTTTCTCTCCTATATCTCCCCAGGATATAGAGTACATGGGCATATTTGTTTGTGCAAGCTTAAAGTACTTTGAACATATTTTCTACTAATAATAAAAACTTTATGAGCTTTAATTTCAGCACATATCATAGCTAAATCCATCTCTTGCCTGGTAGAGGAGTCAAAATATAGCAAATTTCATTGACTTCTATTATTTCCAACAAATGATCTAAGAAAGGAGTGCATGCATCTATTTTATCTTTTAAAGAAATAGACAATGGATCAAACATCACAAAATAAGACATTGAGGTCTATTATTTATGCACGATAAAATTGATTGCTACCAACTAATGCTTTCATTCCTTCATAAGCATGTCTTAAATCGGCCTTTGCTTGACCCATCAAATTTGTCTTGGACCCAACTCTTAAACATATCATAAACTAGTATATTAAAAATTCACCATTGATATCATATTTCAAACTTAGGAATTTGTAAGAAATTCATGGTGACTTCTACTATGGATCACTTCATACAAACTTTCACATATTCATAATATTTGCATGATGACTTTTGAATATATTGCACATTATTTCTTGATGAAAAAACTTGTGGATAGAGCATGAATTTGGTATTAGGGATAGATCGATGATGGAAAATATGGTTGAGGTTAAGTAAATGATGAAAATCATGGTTGAGAGGCTAGGTCAATTATGGAGGAAGATAGTTTGTAAGAATGGTAATTAAAGTGGTATTTATCACATTTCCCTAAAATTTTAATAAACTAAAAGCCTTATGTAGTTTTTACACTCTAATTTTATACACAGAAGAACTTGAAATGCTGAAGAAGGGGTTGTAGATGTTGGAATAAAACCATTCTACCGAAGAAATAGATTCTTGAATCTTGGGCTTTTGAAAATTCTGAAATTGACTTTTCATGTAATCCAATATTGCACCAAAAACATATGCCAGAACTCTGCACAAGGCCAAATTAAGTGCTTCAAAAGAGAAATGGTGTATTTTTACCTTTTTAACCACCACATGCCTTCATAATCCCATTTTGAATAAGAAAATACGTTGATGTGAAAAAAATACATCATAATCTGGCTTTAATCGAGTCACAGTGGTGAAAAATGAAAAATTACCTTCAAAACCCATTTAAAAGTCACAGAAAATTGCACTTTTTGGGAATTATGCCATATTTTATAATTTACCATATTTTTGAAAACACAGAAGCACAAATTTTTTTATTTATGCTCCAATATCTTACTTGATATTTGTGCCAAAGCGCCTCTAGAACAAAAAATTTGCTACAACAAAGGTTGTTACAACAATAGTACACAAAAGCGCAACTTTCAAGCTATTGCGAAAAATGTCAATTTTTCATAATTTGTTTTTCTTCGAGTTTGAGCTGGCGATTTGGATTGTGTCTTGGATGTTGAAGTAGAAACCATGGAACATAATGCATATTAAATAGGACTTAATTTTATTATTTCTTGAAAATTAAATGAATGAAAAAAAAGTTATAGTGGTGTAATCATGTTGTTGTTGAATGAAAACAAGATGAACATCTTCTAAGAAACCAAAAATTATACTATTGTAAGGATTTGTTGTTGTTTCCAATAAAAAATAGCAATTATTAAAACCAAAATTCATATTTTGAAATTATTACCATACGAATGAATGTGTCGGTAGAACTTGAGAAGAAATCATTTAGATTATTGATCGATGATTAAAATCATTAACAAATGTGAGACAACTCACCAATAATGTAAATGAGTTTCGAGGTACAGGTGCATCTTGATATGGGTGAATGGAGGTGTTGAAGTGGAGTCACATGAATACGTATAGTGAGAGACATTGTTTTATTCCCATTGTTGTTAATGAGGCTTGCCCCATTGATGTATGCAAGTTCCAAAGGCCTTCAAATAATCTCTTATATTGATCCCAGATAAGGTGTTGAGGTCGATGGGAAAAAGGCTGTGTTGGAAGGCGGGCCTTAAGGGAATCCCACATCGACCAATAGAGCATAGAACCCAAAAATGATTTGAAGAACCATCATAGAATATTGAAACCATCATAAATTGGGCACTGACGAACGTTGCTCACCGGTTGTCTAGTTTTCAAGAAAAGCTCATGCAATTGTGCCAACAAGATGGTTTTCACAATCGGACTTATTTTTCTCTTCTGTATTCTTTGGCCCACATTTTTAATAATACAATCCACTTGAAATAATCTTGTTGATGAATATTTTCAGTGGAACCATGTGTGTAACAAGATGATAGATAAAGTCATATGTAGGTTTGAAATATACTCTTTGATATACACGTATATGAGAGATATTACCTTCAATGAGATGATGTTAGAAGATCTTGAAAGAATGGGGGTACTAGGATGTAGATGAATGCCTTGAACTAGGATTCAATGTAATCTTTTCTTACTTGGATTCTGTTATCATTCCATGAAAGTCTTCAAAGATGTGATCTCATTCGCATAACGTGGTAATAGGAATACGAAAATTTTCAATATCGGGTTCCAAAAATTGCTCTTTATCAACATGCATCCATGATTCTTTGACCCTATGAATCTCTTCTTGGTTATTTGTTTCTTCAATGGCAAGCTGGAGAATCATTTTTTTCAATACCTCAACATTTTGAGTGGATTGAGGTGTTTTGTGTTAGGTCTGGAAATGGTTGTGTAGGTAGTGGGTGGGAATGGATCTTTGGGGTAATGGGAAAGGTTTAATTGAGGTGGGTGGTGAGCCAGGCGATGTTGTGAGGTGGAAGTGAATGGTATGGATAACATTGATTTTTGTGTTGAGGATGTGATGAAAATATTGAGATATGGTGGATTTCCTATACACAGGTCCTTTCCAAGCTTGTTTCCCGGGATTGGTTTTAGGGTTGGGATTGAGGCAGAGCCAAGGTTTCCAAGGTTTCGATTGAAATGTCCAAGTTTTCAGAGAGCAAGGGTGTTTTCGAGTTACTTTAAGATTATTGCACTTAACCACTGAAATTGAGAATTAAGATCTTGCATCATACTGATTTGATGAGGTTTCCATGGTCTTCTTGGATCTACGCAATAGGATTGTTCCGGTCTTTTATTTGCTCCTTAGTAAGCTGCATTTTATCCTTGGAAATGGTGGAAAATATTTAGCCAAGTATACGATCTGCCACCGATTTCCTGCATAAATTTTAATATTGTCAGTGGAAATTCATGAAAAGCATGTTGCTTTTTGCATATAGGGAAAAATATAAATGAAGCAACATTCTCAACTTTTTTCTTGTTTTTTTAGCATATTAATTTGTTCATTAAATTAAGAATGTCTAGCAAATTGTTAACTTGATTTGACTTACCAATATGGAGTGTCAACTTACTTACTCTTTCCATAACTAGATCTAAGGAGATATTCCATAGTTTTCTTTTCCTCTTGATATGTTCTTGCACAGTTCCTGAAATCTCTTGAAATGACAATTGAGAGACATCTCCTTTTCCCACTACATTGTGAAGTTCAACCCATTCATCCTTTATAGCTTTTGGTGAAGAGTTTTTAATGTTTCTAATCCTAAATCATGCAATTTAGATCTTTTGACGAGTATAAGTAAATATCTCCACTAAATCTTCTAGGATTTCATCCTCTTTTTGGTTTGTCTTAAAGATTTAATTTTTAAGGTCATGATGTATGCAATGATCTTTATATTTTTCCAAAAATACTATTTTCATATCATCATGTTCTTATATTATTTGTTCCTAAAGTCATGAACCATTTAAGAGCTTTATCTTCAAATTTTCCATACTTCAAATTCAATTTTTGAGTGTGTAATGGTAGCCATAAGATCTAAAAAGTATTTCAAATTTGAAAATAAATGTTTCCAGATTTTAATCACATACCTTTGAATTTGTATCAATTACGGATGGAGGTATGTTCTTCGTATTGACGTTGGTATTAGCTTCTTGAAGGGAAATCAAGGATATTTCCTCATTGTCATCATCTTCATCCATTTCTTCGACCTCTTTCTTTTCACCTCTTCTTCTACTGCAAAAATAAGAATTCATAATGTGGATTTGTGGCTCTTCTTGCACCACGTGATTTAGGAGGGGTGGTAGGTGATTAGTATTTCTCTAATGAAATTAAAAAGACTCCTATATACACTTCCTAACTTAACTGACGCAAAAATTTTTGGTAATTTAATTGATGTTTAATTACCCATAGATGTCAACCAGGGAGCTAGGAAACTTATTAAGAATGTATGTGCATTGTATGTGCTAGGAGTCTTTTTGTCACTTATTCAATTCCTAAGTTAATTGAGTTATTAGAATACATGTTTATACATAGCTATGTAAGTAAATAAAAAACTCATACAAAATTAAATTAATTACTTTATTTGTTTCAATAATGATCACACTCACACTTGCTTTTAAAATAAAATCACTCTTGCTCTTAAACACATGGCAAATGAAAAAAACCCCTCTTGAAAACCATACTCACTTAAATGTATATTACTCTTGGAAACCACACTTGCTTAAGTAAATAACACTTGTACTTGAATGAAAAATCACTCTTGAAAACCACACTTGCTTAAATGGAAATCACACTTGTACTCAAATTAAATCACTCTTTGCAATAAAATCACACTTATAAATGAATCTATTTTATGTTTAGAAATAAGAATTAGTTCTATAATTGAAAATCACTACATTATAGAGTTATCCATGTGTATACGAAATCTCACTTCTGAACAATAAAAATGATTAGAAAAAACAAACTCAACTTGTATCTAGAAATAAAACTCAAATACTCAAATGAATTGACAAAAATCTATAGGAAATATGAGCGAAATACTAATTGTTAATAAACGAAGACCTTGTTATCCTAGCCTCCTACGACGGGTAACACTTATGAAAGCATTCACAAGTTGAACATCACATTTGAGATCGCACAACAGGAAATAAGAAAGAAACAAAGTTTTAATTTCAAAAAAAATATTTTTGAAATATCCTCACCGATCAAACAAATTACGGTGGTTTTATAGAGCTCTAAAGCAACTACAAACTTAGAATTTCATTGTGAATTCTTAGCCATGAGATCTCAACAAATCAATTTGAGAATAAAATAAATATGTTTTGAAGGATTTTATGATGGAATGTAGACCTGCTATGTTCTGTGTATTTAACCACTTTTAATTTGCTAGAAAAACCGTTAAATATTGTTTCATGATAAATTACAATTTGAAAAACTATATATCCACGTATTACGAAAAATAAGGCTCCAAAGAAATTCAAAAATCTCTCAAATTCTATCACAATTTGATAAAACTACTCAAACAGAACTTAGTGGGCCCGTGTTGTTTCAAACCTCTTTTTCTTTTATTTTGAAATTCGCTATCATCTGCACAGGAAAATGCGTTGAAGTTGTCTCGTAAAAACTACTTTGTTTTCCTTGATTTGATGTTGGAGAGTCCACACGTACGGTATGGGTGGAATTTGACCAATAAATCCATATTGGAACCTTTAAGAAACAATTTCCATGTGTCGGGTTTCCTTAGTGGTGCTACTACCTAAACCATGGAGACAATACAAGCACAAGCTAAATTGCAGCTTGCTAACAAAAATATCATTAGTAAAACCAAAGAAAAATTTCTTCTTAAATTTAAATAAAAATAAATGAAAGTGATCTTTAATTATTACTTAGACATATAAAGACACATCATGAATAATTATGGTAAGTGTGGTGAGTGAAATTGTCATGATGGATGGTTAGAAGTAAGGGCTTAATGAATGATAAAGACAAGTGAGAATGATGACAAATCGGTGACCTAATAAAAGCATTGAGGAGTATCTAAAAATGCTCCTTGTGGGCTTCTACATTATGAGGATTCTGATGACGTTAAGGAATGGATGGACAGACCATTAAACTTTTATGAGGTTGTATGTGACACTATGATAGATATTACAAATGAATTTAACATGTTGATGAGCTCGTCATTAGACATATTTGGAGGGTTAATAATCACCTTTTTTCCTTCTTAGATCTCTTTCTTGAATTTTTATTATTAGCGGGTTTATGATGCTAGTATAGGTGGTGATTAAGGCTAACCTTTATACGGTTCTAATATAAGGTTGAGTGTGAAAATCATGATTTATTAAGCATTTTTGTAAAGATTTTGTAAAGACTTGGAGGAGATAGCGAGGAGTAATTTTTTGGAGTATTTTTCCTGCCCTCAAGGCGACCGACTAATCCCAAATATTCTCTCTAGAAATTCGAATTCCAAAGCGACTAAAGGATCCCAAGGATTCTCTCCGAAGTCAGATTCAGTGATCCAAAGCAACTCAAAAGGAGTGCACTCAATCTTGAGGTTTTACTTGGAGTCTAGTGGACTCAATCACCATTTTCTAGGGGTTGTTGGTAGCTTCACCAGCATAATAAATAGGCGGGCTAGAGCTAGGGAAGTTAGTCCTCTAGTCTCGATTCCATTCGAGGCCATTTGTGAACTATTGAAAATTTTTGTTTTATGGGGGGATGAAACTTTGAGAGATGTTATCCGATTATTCGCTTCTGAAATGAGCGGTGATTCATTTGATTGATTTAATTTCGAAGGGCTAGGATCGTGGGTTAGGGACCAATCTATTTGCCTCGACTTATTTATTGTTATTGTCTTTTTTCCTTCCTGTCATTTAGCGAGTTTTTTCTTCTTCCATTAAGGTTAGATGCCTTACGATAAGTTTAATTTATTTGGTTTTTGTGCTGTTGTAGTTTTAATTGTATACTTAATTGAAATAGAGGAAAAACAAAACAGACAGTGCTTCCCCCTCTCATCTCTACGTCAATAGAGTTCGAGTAGGGAAGACAGCCTTCCTGAGGCAAATTTCTTTCTATTCGAGTTCGGGGAAGAGGTGTATTTACCCAGTCCGAAGCCTTTCCTACCTTTGTTTCACCCACATTTCTGTTGTTTCTCGCGCATGAATGCGGGGTGCTTCACTTCTAAGCACTACTCTTACGCTTCATTCTCCTCTTTACTTCTCACCTTGCTTATTTTTCTATTTATTTTGGGTACTATAAGCCCTTCAACCTTGTTTCTCTTTGTGTTTCTCCGTTCACGGCCTTTCACCCTTGTTATGAAAAACATGTGAAAAACATACAAACTCACTTTACCAAACCCAACCTCGCAACTTTTCTCCTCGATATTCTCGCCCGTCACATTCTTTGCAATCGCAACATTTAGCGTTCACCTTTAACGCTTACCAATCGTTCAGCACGACCTTGCTTAATATTGTGAAATTGCAAATCGCACTTCGCACCGCTTGCCTTTGCCTTGAAGACTTGTAAAACCTCTCCTTTGTTGATTGCACCATATTCATATGGGTCCTGGAAGTCACCATCGCTGGACTCATTTTATTGCAAAATCGCGAAAACCATCAGAAAACCCAGAGCCTCCACCTTCCTCCTCGAGACTCTTTGCCATCATACGTTGCACCTTTTCAAATCGCAACATTTAACGTTTACTTTTTAACACTTAGCGCTTGTTCATTGTGATTGCGATATTGCAAAATCACAAAGCGCATATGAAATCTTAGCTTTTACCTTTAACTCTTACACTCTTTTTCTTTGCAATCGTGTTGCGACATCTCATATGAAAATGCGTAGCTTTTCCCTTTTTCACTGTATACACTCATCATCCCCATCGCACATCGCATCCCTTGAGTTCTTATGCTGCAACACATTGCATTGCTGTATTTCATTTCTTTTCACCACCACGTCATCCCATCGCAAAATCACACCTCACATAAAACTTACATATGAGTAGCAGCCTTAACATTCAGTAGCGCCAGAATACACTTCTCACATTTTAGTTTATTCTAAATTTAATCCTTGCTATCCTTGTAAACTTTGCGATATTGTGATTCACGACCTTGCATCACTCTTCACACTTTTCCTTGTCTTTTCATTTACTTCATCTCGTTTAAATCCCCTTCTTTGCTATCCATTTAAACTTGTGAGGTTGCGATTATGACATCACACACTGTAGCTTTTTCCGGCCATCGCACATTGTTGATTTCTTTATAAAACAAAGCCATTTGTGCCACTCATCAAGGTTTTCTAGGTTTTAACTTCTTTCCACTTCTGCATCACTCTTATTTCTTTTTAGGCCTCCATTCACCCTTTAGCCTTTTTCTTTCTCGAAAACACTCTTTTTAATTAGAGATTAACTCATGGATAGCTTATTTTCATGGATAGAAGAATGATAGATAGACCATAGGATAAATAGAGTGCGTTTTAGCCGATTGTTAAGGATTAAGTGTGGCTTAGAATTAGTTTTCCTTTCTGCCATTTCTTTTTCAACAGCCTAGTTTGGTTTGTACAGATATTTCTTTTCTAAGTCGAAATTATTTTCATTTATGTCATTTATTTTTAGTGATTCAATTTAGTTTCCTTCCTATCATTTCCTTTCTACAATTGAGTTTAGTTTTCATTGGAGTGTGACGAATTCATGAAAACCCTTAGAAATAGCACCCTTTCATAAAGCGAGAAGAGGATGACATTAAAAAAATGCGTCTATTGTTAGTATATATACCCCCATCCCCTCTCAGGGTTGTGCAGACAGGAGGATTTGGTAAAGTAAAAGTAGGGCAGCCCTCCAGCCTGCCTCTTGAGTCTGTGCGGGGCTCACCACTTTTTGGTGTCGTTGCCGGGAGGGTTCTAGTAGATATTTTGATTTTGTTTTAGCACTCCTTTATTCTTTCTTTTATTTTCATGGCTCACTTCGAAATATTGAAACAATACCATCTGTGATTTCCTGCATAGGACAGGAATGCTCAAAGACAAACCTTGCTAAAATCCACACACATCACACTCACAGCACCCTTCACTCTTGCGGCATTGAGATTGAACCCTAACAGGAGAGCCTTGAATATTTTGAGGATCCTGTTGGGGAAGAAGAAAGAAAGACTTATTTAGGCGGGGACACCAGCCACCTATCTTAACCATGGATGGGACCTAGAGAGCCTTTCCCATAAGAGAGGTATATGGGGACACCAAGATGAAAAACATTATCCTCAAATTTTCCACACTTCCTGTAGAAATTTGCTGAATAATGATCAATTATTCACGAGACTAATACGATCACATACAATTCAAATTTATATGCAACACATAATCTCTTCCACTCAACTCGGATCATCACACATGCCGGAAGATAATCCGTGATAGCATCGATAATACACACATTAACACGGTATGTATGGGGAAAGCTTATAGCTGAAAACCCCTTGACTAGTAATAACATATTATAATGGAAAATCATGTAACAAACTCGGTACAATACTCCTCTGAAATTATCGGTACTTTCTCACGAAGTACACAAGCTAAACACGATTTTGAGCAGTTACCACTAGTTCAAAACTCATAATTACCTTACCTCTATTCGCAAAATGGGGCTTTATCTATATAGAGATCCAAGGGTTTAATCTCTTTCAGCGTGGCCTGTCATGTGGGCCAGATTCTCAGAGTGTGAATTGCAAATCTCATGCACAAGTGATGTGCATACTTTGATAATACTCCACCACTCGCCACTTTCTTTCCTGATCTCATGACGATCATACATGGTGGCGGTATGTTGTGAGCTGAATAATAAGTTACTAATTAATAGATATGTGTTTAATTACTCCACTCAACAATTTGATTAGCTGGTTGAAGCTAATCTCAGCAGTTCAACTAAAATAAACGAACCACCAACTCTGTTGTCTCATGCTCACCAAACTTACGCCCTTTGAAGTCATAAACACAATCCTTAACGATGCCATCAAACCCTTAGAGCCATGTGATTCATAATGGATAGCGAGCCACTTAAGCAGCTCAAGCGAAGTGCTCCGAGGAGTAGCGAAGTTTATAGTCGTATTGTAAGGGTAAATAATATTTGACTTCCTGACTGGGAGAAGCAGTCTAAAATGAACCCCCGACCTCTTCGACCTATAGGTCACAAAATAGAGTCCATCTATTTTTACCAACATGACCAATGCTCAGAGATGTCTTGGAATCCCGAACCATGCATAGCATGTCTAAAAATGGGCAACAATGCAAAATGAACTTTCAACGAGAATTTGCACGGGCCCCGCAGGTGAGCGACTTCATTTCACCAACTCCATCATCTTCTTGCATTTTCAACACTCCCCTCCGTGAGATATGGTTATGCAGCCTATCCTGCCTACGCCGGTGAACTTGCTCACAGGCGGGCGCCTTGTCGGGATGTCGGCATCTTGATCCTCGGTAGAACATGCCAGCATCAACGATTCTGCGGAACACAGTCTCGATATGATGGTACCTAATGTCGATGTGTTTGGACCTATCATGAAATACTGGATTAGCTGAGAGTTTAATGCAACTCACAGTTATCACGATCAGATCAACATGAGCTCCAATGCAACACAGAACAATCCTGAGGATCTTCCTCATCGAAATAGCCTCGCATGCGGCCAAACTGGCGCATGCTGCTCGGCTCTGGCCGGGCGAGTGCCACGGATCTACGCTGTGGCAGGAAAGTGCTGTGGGCTTTGATACTAAAAACTCCTCCGGATGTGCTCTTCCATTCCGTTGGACTCCTGCCCAATGCGCATCGGAGTGACTAGAAGGCTTCGCTCCATCCTCTGTACGTACCATAGACCATATCCCGATGTGCCTACGATATGTATGATACATGCTTGCTCGCCTTCCAAAGAGCTTGGTAGGCTTAACCATAGCTTGCGAAATACGGATTGCTTGCATAGCATATATCGGGGTCGTGTGACCGGATACATAGCGACCCCACCCAGCTGACAGGTAAAGCGATGGCATCACTGCCTCCATTGAAGTAGCATCCTCCTTCCTCCAGCCACCGGGAAAGAGGAGTGTCAACGAACTTGCAGCCTTGCATGTTGAACCTCTCCGAGAATATAGGAGCATACTTGCTTACTGGCTCCGCCAGGTCCCTCATTTCCATGGCCCGCCCAAATCTCAATCCCGAAGCAATGAAAGGATGCCGTCCGCCATGCTCGACTCTCCGTGCAGATGTCTGCATGAAAGTATCAGCGCTCATCGCCGGTCAAAATCAGATCATCTACATACGGTACGTGATCAACGGCTCCTGCCTGATGCGGTACGAGGTTTGGATCGCCTCACTCATGAGAGAATCAGCTTGGGTGAGCGGGCATGCATAAGGACAACATAAGCACGAGGTGCTTGCTTCAACGCCGTCTGGGTGCTCTCTTGAGTCGGCACACATACGACTCGCTGGCGAATCTCGAAACCTTAGAGGGCTGCTCTATGTACACCTCTCCTCAATGACTCTCTAGTTGAAGACATGGAATCTTCACATCCATCGATGAATGTGCCACCCATACTGTGGCCGAAGAACGAGGATGCGATAAAGTATAGAAGAGTACCTTGCAACGGAGTGCAAAGGTCTCCTCATAATCAATCCCCTCGATGCGACGAAAAGCCACGGGCGACGAATCACGCCTTGCTTCCTCCACACTCCCGTCGGCCGCACACTTCCCGCGCGATCCGCCGAACCACACACGGTGCAGACCCCGGACAATCTCCCATGCTGACTCACATCGTGAATCATATTTGCGATCGCCGCACTCAACCGCATAACGAGTTCCTCCACGGCTTTACTCAAAAGAGGATGGCTCAGGTAAACACGACCCCAGCTCACCCAAGAGCCATGTATCCGGTGTTGCCAATCCCGGTGGCCCATGCTACTATGCATCTTCATCTTATGAGTGGTCTGCAACCTTCATCCAAGGCAGTCGCTCGCTTACGTAGTGCTTGCTGCCCTGCGATAGTTGGTGCTTGCTGGGTGGTTTCTTCCACCTCTGAACCTCCACTCTTGTAGCTGGTCCCGTAGGAAGCTCCTCCTTGGGAGCAGGCTCCTCATCTGCAACCGAGTGCAGCTCCCCTCTCAGCGAACAACGCCCAGCTTTCTCCTACGAAATTTTTATATCCGTCGCTATGATCTTGCGGTAATAAAACAAATACACCGGAAATGGTTGTCGAGGTGTATCGGTGTACCCTACCAATATTCAGCCTCGACGGTTAACGGATCCGACTTCCTTCTCGCATCCTTCGTCACATGCATGTGAACGGAAAACAGAAAGATCCGCAAATAGGAAATATGGGGCCTGCGGGAGCAAGCCTCCTCACGGTGTACTCATGCCAAGAACCTTGTGGGGACAACGGTTCTGCTGCTCTGAGCCGCGCGGCCGCCGCCGGCCCACAACGTGAAGGGGTAGGCCCACGATCATGCAACATGCTTGGGTCGACACCTACGATCATTACGTTCTTACGCTCGACCACCACGGATTACTGCTTTGTGGGTTATGGGGGTGCGGTGGGCTCTCCGAATCGCACGCGGCTGCGCGGAAGAACTCCTTGAATTCAGCCGAGATGAATTCACCCTGGATATCACTCCTTAGAGCAATCACCTTTCCCAGGCTTCTTCTGCGCCCGGTGCTTTAAACTCACGAACTTCGCGAATGTGTAAACAACATTAGCGAAGAAGATCCCGGCACTCGGAAGAAAATCATCAACAAAGATCACATGTGCGGCGCTTACCTTGAAAGCAGGCGGAAAAGGACTACACGTACGGCAAGGAACTCTCTCGAGGATCGTCGTGGCGTGACTATCCTTCTCGTGAAGGTGGCACCTCACGTACTTCCCTAAAGTACACCCCTTGCCTTTGATACGGCGCGAGTGCCCTTAAGGCTTGATGAGAAATACGTTGCGGGATCTTCAAAGCTCCATGGTGAAGGTGGCCAATCTCATGCCCAGTTTGCCACACAAATAATAAAACACGCTGTCACGCCTTGTACCATGGTAAAATATGTATATAATTGCAGGCGATAGGTTCTTGGGTTGAACCCCTCTTCATTCTCCGGTAGTCTTCACTATGGAAGACTTTCATCGGCGAAGACCACATCATACCCCTTATCCTCCAACATACAGAGATCAAGTTCTTCTTCAATCAGTACATACATGACATCCCTTGATAAAAGAGGTTGCAGACTCCTACGAGGATATGGTACCGATACCGATGCTTGTATCTACCATCATCGCCACATCTCGATGTGCACACCCAAATCTTTGTCCTCCGAGATCCGAGAACAAATCTGATCTCCCGTCATATGAAATGACGCACGGCATCAAGAACCACAGGTCAGCCGCAAGAACCAAGCATGCGATCGGTGAAAACTCAAGCTCGAGCTGTGAAGCCAAATCTTCTCCATACACGGATCTTCCGCTTGCTTGTTCTTCTTCTTCTTTGGACAATTGGTAGCATAATGTCGTGGTCATGGCGTTAACCACTTCACTTTGCCATATCCACCGTTCTTTTCCCTTTGCACCGGAATGAGAGGTTTTCTTACCCTTCCCCTTCTTTGGTTTGGCCACCAAAGCACAATTTTCTTCATCATCCTCTCGCCCAAGTGAAGATCCCATCCAGTGGTCTCTCTTATCTCCTCCTGCATGAGATCCACCCAAAGGCGACTCACATCCGTGACTTCTCCCGACCATTGACACTATCTTGATATGAGTGTCGAGCCTTGAAGACCAAGGAGAGCTAGGTCGACCATGTCCTCGTCTTCAGCAGGTCTGCCCCACTTCCGAGCTCATCACATGGCAGGTGAACTTGCATTGAGGTAGCGTCTTTTGTCGCCCTTCTCCATCTTGATGTTCTGAGCTTATCTTTGAGCGCCGGCTTCCTTTTGGTCACTCTTGTCTGGAATAGATCCGTCCAAACTTTCCACATTAAATATGGAGAAACTGTCCATACGGGAAGTGGATACAATATGATCCTTGGCCCTTCCCTCAACGAGGATCCTTCCGACACTTCGCCATCTTCTTTTGCCATGCTTCGACTTCAGCAGGATCAGTGGGCTTTTGGACATCCGTATCTACGAACTCCTTCAGACCATTATCTTCTAATACTGCCTCCATGCGATCCTTCCATGCAACATAATTCGAACTGCCTTCAAGAGCATATTCGAGTCGCAAACCGTTGAAAGACATTTTCAACACCAGCACCAAGAAAACAAAACTGCTGCAAAATTTCGAATTCCACCTCAAAGCTCAACCGCTCTAGATCTGTGAGAACAAATTATTTCTAGCACAGAGATTGACTACAAGGGGCATTTACCATACCTTTCACTTTCCGAAGAAAGATGAATCCGGAGGCTACCTGGCCCGCATGCAGACTCTGTCTACCGAAATAAGTTTGTAATCACTGTGATGATCAATCTCTGCTTCAATAGCTCTGATACCATGTAGAAATTTGTTGAATAATGATTAATTATCCACCGAGACTATCCTGATCACATACAATTCGAATTTATATGCAACACATAATCTCTTCCACTCAGATCATCAAACATGCGGAAATAAAATCAAGCGATAACACATCAAATCATCATACATATTAACACAGTATGTATGGGGAAAGCTTATAGCTGAAAACCCCGCAGCTATTGTGTATATTATAATGGAGAAATCATGTAACAAACTTAGTACAATACTCCTCACAAGTACTCAGTACTATCTCATGAAGTTACACACAAACTAGCTCAGTTTTGAACAGGTTACTGGTTCAAAACTCACCGCCAATTGCCTTGCCTCTATTGCGCAATCCAGGCCTGTCTATATAGAGATCCAAGGTTCTAATCTCCTTGGCTTGACAGCACAATCATCATGGGAAATTCCTCCAAGTGTGGTGCAAATCTCATGCACAAATGATGTCGCCACTGATAGCTAACTCCACCCTTTCATCTACCTCTTTCACTGGTCTCCACTGAACTGATCATGCACTGTAGTGAACCGATGTGTTCTTGAGTTGAATAATGAGTTACTAATTAATGAATTAAATAATATTTAATTCACTCCACTCATAACTAGTTGATTAGCTAGTTAAACTAATCTCAACCAATTCAACTAAAATAAACAGAACACAACTCCACTAGCTGTCTCATTAACTCCACCAAACTTCTGCCACTGAAGTCCTAACTGAAGTCAACCATGCATGATGCCATCAAACCCTTGGGAATAGCGTAATTCCTCCGTCAGATGCATGAGCCACTTCTGTAGCTCGAACTGAAGTGCTCCAAGAGAGTAAACTGTTGTTTAGAGTCCAAATATTATTAAGGGTAAATAATATTTGACTTCCCTATTTTTAGGATAGGCAGTCTAAAAATAGACTTCGACCTATCGACCTATAGGTCACAAAATAGAGTCCCATCTATTTTTACCAACATGACCAATACTCCAAGAATAACATACTGCAACCCCTGGACCATGCTCCATATGTCTAAAAATAGACATAGTCTAAAAATAGACTTTGCGCCGGAATTTGCCTGCGGGCCCACTTAGTGAAGGCGACTTCATTTCACTAAGCTCCATCATCTTGCTGCATTCTCAACACTTCCATGCACTTACCTCTGAGGACCCTAACACATTCATGTTTGAATTTTCTGTTGTCTGTAGGACTTATGACTACACCTATGATGATCAGAAGTTGAAGCTATTCCCATCCACTCTTAAGGATGCAACCTTGCGTTGGTTCATGGGTCTGCCTGGGGATAGCATCACCACCTGGGAAAAAATGGAAGAGACCTTCAGCAGCAAGTACAAAGACTATTGTAGGTACAAGGAAACTAAGGATGAGATATTTAGGATGACTCTAGGGCTTGATGAATCCCTAGAGGATTATGAAGAGAGGTTTCAAATGAACTATAAGAGAGCCAACTGTACTCTTGATCCTGACTCACTTAAACTTGTACTTATTTGAGGGATCATTGAATAGATGATAGAAACCTTGAATATGTTATCAGGAGGAGATATCTACCAACAACCCTATGAAACAATCAAAATTGTCTTCCATAACCATTCTAGGGAATTTAGGAAGAAGGGCAGAGCTAGCCAAAGTGCATACAATACCCCTTCCTCTTCCACCTTCATAAAACATGAGATTGGAAACATTCTAGAGGACTTCAAGAGTGACATGTTGCACACCTTTGCTTTGAAAATGGACACAATTCAGGTCAAAAGGAAGCAAGAGGAAGCAGAGAGAGCCCTGGCCATATTTTGTCCTAGATGTACAAGGAAACGCCCAAGAAATGAATGTCCACTAAATTTCATAGAGGTTTGCTTAGTATGTGAATATAATCATGCCACAAACAAGTGTCCCTCCTTACTCGGACTTAAATTTGTATATAAAGGTGGGGAAACAATGTCAGATCAACTCTATTTCATCAACCAGAGAAGGCCTCAGGGCCCTCGACCATATAAAAAAGGTATGCAAGGTGCACCTCACTCTTAATATTAAAAAAATCAAAGTTCACCCACACAACCTTGGTACACCCCCACTCCTCCATCCTAGTATACACCTCCTACTTCGCCTTCCAACCCTTCACATCATCCTCAGCCAGTAAACCAACCATTTTAGCAGTATATTGCACAACAACCTCAGTGGAAAAAACCATCCCAAGGGTGGAGGCATCAACAAAATCAACTGCCTGCTCTAATTCCTCCACCCCAACCTCAACCTTGGCTTACTCATGTTGCTCCACCTAGGCTACCTATACCTGCACAGCCCAATCCGAAACCGAACAACAGATAGGCACAACAGGCTCCCAGTGGAGAAACATCCCATCCAGCTTATGTTGTGGAGATACAAGAGGTTAATCTCAGGTTGGGAAGAGTACTCCCAAAAAACCATCCCCCATATCCACCTATAGAGGTTGAGGAGGAAAAGGAAGAACATAACACTTATATCCAACAACCTCCTTTTCCCAAGCGCTTGATCCACCCTAGTCAACACACCCCAGAGGAGATTGAACTCCTGGGAGAATTTGAAAATTTGTGTGTAAAGATACCATTTCTCTAGGCCATTAAGGATGTCCCTATATACAATAGGCTCATCAAAGAAAAGTGCTTCAAGAAACCTAGAAGGAGGAAGAGAGCTACCCCCACCATCAATGTAGTAGGACAATTGTCTAACATGATGCTAGGGAAGGTGATATTTCCAAAATTCCTGGACCCTGGTAGTCCATTTGTTGATGTACATATAGATGATTTCATAGTCTTGAACACTCTGATTGATTTAGGGGCTACCATCAATATCATGACCAAGGAGACTATGTTGAAACTTAATCTCCAAGGGAATTTGAGGAAAACCACAATAGTTCTACAACTTGTAGATCGGTCCACAGTAACTCCGGAAGGAATTGTTGAGGATGTTATGGTTACCGTTGACTCTTGGGAGTATCCTATAGATTTCCTAGTCCCGTAGCCAAAAACCAAGTTTAATGGTTATCCTCTCATCTTAGGGAGACCTTGGTTAGCCACTATAGACGCTTATATTAGTTGTCGGGCCGAAAACATGACTATAAAAAATGGGCCTTTGTCTAAACATCCAGTGTTATATCCCACAGCCCAGTCTTCCATTGATCATGATCTCCCTATATGGTTGGAGGATTAAGAAGATGAGTTATATAACACTGCCCCTATGTGTACTGTTATCACAAAATTTTACTTGATTGGTTGTTGATCAGACAACTCTATGTAACTGTTTCAAAGCAGCTTTTGACTGAAGCTTAGCCTCTTCAATCTGAGAGGGATTTCTCATAGGGGAAATTTATGATATTGGTTAATGATAAAGATAAATGGCTAAATTTGTAGAATTAGTATCTTGTTTTTTATGATTGCAGGTTGAAAGAAAACAGGCTTGCTACCATTGGGCTTATGGAGTCAACAATCAGTATTTTCAGTGGCACAATTTCTTGACATGGAAGCTGAGGCATAAATGGGTCTTTAACAGAGGCAAATCACACATAAAACATAGAGCAAAACAGTCATTTCATCACTAAATGAAGTGAGAGCATAAACATATGAATTATGAGTAATAGAGATGAAATCTACTGAAAGTGGTAAACATAAAGATATAGATCAAAAAAACATTAAAAACCCCATGAGAATCTTAGGTCTGTCAAGAAGAAAGTCCTCTATATTACTGATATAAGTGAAAATACATAAAGCAACAGTTTGGTGCAAAAAATCTCCAACCCTTTACTACTTCGATGATTTTCCTTTAAATAGAAATTCTTATAGCAAGGATGATCTGCCTGATGGCTAGATTCATCGAATTCTTCCTATGACACATCATATAATAGAAAAGCATGTCTTTTGACAAGAATTTGACAGCTACACCTTAAAGAAGACCTTTCCTAATAGGAGTCTAACTCCCATTTATTACATATTATACCTTATCTTTATGAAATAGATACATGTCAGTTATAAATAAGCATCACATGCTTGAATGATATATGATAGGTTCATTACCACCTTTACATTTTAAAAACCTTCCTAGACATGTGGAACAAAGCCCTATTTTTCAGGAATGCATGACCTTTATCTTCAACGAGAGCTTTAGATGATGGCCTGTCTCCACAACACTTCCTTCAAGTCATAAATGTTTGATATTAAGGTCCCTTGACATGTTGGAGGAGTCCAACTATCCAAAATTGTCATTAAGCTGCTCCAAAACCTTCAAAAATAGCTCGCTACGAAAACAAGACAGTTTCATAGCGAGCTTTCATAGTGTTGAAAAAGAAGATTCTGAACCCAAAAAATCTGCTCTTTTGTTGTTCCATGATGTCAACCTAATCATGACACAACATCACGACCATTCTCCCTTCTTCAAAACTGCAAAAAGGCCGCTACAAAAATTTTCATAGTGTTTTCCTGGCTTTAAGCCTAGGAAATGCTACGAAACTGTGAAAAACTGCAGAAATTCCAAATTTCAACACTGTCTCAAAAAAGTGACCTCCAGTTGTAAAAATTTGGTCTTCAACATGCCATGAACCTTCTAAAACACATTCAAACTCAACTTAAGACCCTTGAGGTGTTTCCTCTACATTAATGATTAGTTGAGCAATGGGCTCCTCAACCACAGTCATCTTCAAACCCTTCTTCTCCAGCTCTTCATGAATAAGTTCCAGTTGTTCTTGTAAGTCTTTGACTTGGTATTTTAGTGTCTTTTTCTTAGACTGTAAGTGCAAGTTCATTTTCCTGATATTTTTCACCTCTCCTCTCAATGGCTTAGTCCATTTGATCAGTTTTTTGTGTTGTCCAAGGTCTTAAATACACTTGTGACTTGATCCTCCCAAATCTCTTTCATTTTCTCAAACTGTACCTTCTGAACCTTGTGCTTCCTTGCCTCTTTCTTTAAGACTGATATTTCATCATTTTCCAGCTTCAGCTGCTCCTTAAGTACTTCAATCTCTATTTTTTCAATGATTTTCTCTTTACCTTTCTTTTGCCTGATGACCAAATCTTCTTTTGCAGGTGATGAGAGGTCAATGATGCTTGGTGGTGGCTGGATAGTTTTAGTGACCTTCTGAGCCTCTTGACTGCTTTCTAAGACCTTTCTGGCATGTCTTGTCATTGGTTTTCTAGCTTGAAACATGAATCCTGCATCTTCTGCTACAAATTCTAACTTTTTTTTTTTGTTTTGACTTTCTTGAGCTTCCTCCCTCCCTCATCTATGTCTTCAGCTTGAACTATGGGAGTTTATTCAATATCAATGGCATGCAAAATGTCCTCTAGGTTACCCTTAGCCACTGTTTGGCTTCTTTTAACCCTCTTGCTGCCATGTTTTCTCACTGTTGGCTTTTTTTTTGTAGGTGTAACTTTGGTTGTGTCGTCTTTCTGCAATGAATCTATCTCCATAATCACTGGCCCAATTTTCTCTGCCACTGAAGGTGATCATGGGATATCTCTAGGTTTAGGAGTTCTTTTAGGAGTGATGACATCTATTTCAAAACCATTGATGAACATAAAAGGTGACCAGTATCTGCCTAATCTCTTTAACTCTTCTAATACCAGCAACTTGATTAAACCATGATGAAAGAGTGAGGTTTCATTTCCTTCAGATTTAGCTTGAACTTTGCTTGACATTTTAGCTAAACTTATGTATAAGTAAAAAGGTAAATCAAGAAACCTCTTACCAACAAAATGTAGCAGAAGCTTGAGGTGGTAGGAATAAACTATATGATACCTCCCTTCACAGGTGAAGTACTTCTGAATTATTATCAGCAGCTTTGAGAAGTTGTCTTTCATGTAGCTCCTTGGGATGGCATTTGTGAGATCAATCTTACTATGCTTTGGCTTGATAAATTCCCTACAATCTTGCATGGTGAACTTGAAGCCTTTGAACCATTTTTCTCCACCTCTAGGGATTCATGTTGCTGCTGCAATGGTCTCTAGTGTTACAATGAGGTTCAACATTCCCACCATTGAAGTTGTCCCATTGAAACTGATAGCAAACTCCTTAGAAACCTGCACATGGCAACCTTGCAATCTTTAGAAAAACTGCAAACACCCTATTCTTCTGAAAACTTCTAAGACAGTTGGGTCTTCATTCAAAAAATTCATGTCTGATGGCTCATATTTGAGGCAATGGCCACCTTTTTTGGTATTCCTCTTTGCAGCCATGGAGATTTTATACCTTCTCTTCCTTTCTTGATTAGTGACACCTGCAAATTTTGAAAATGCCAGCAACTAGCTTGGCTTGGTGAAACAACTCTCCAGAGCTCAGTAGCATGCAAAGATGAAGCGGAGAATGACAAAAGACTCAATTGGGTAATGTTTTAAATCTTCGATGACAGCTAATGGCTTAATCATGACTCATACATGCTAAAAACAGTAATGATGACCTCAGCCATGACATTTGTACCTTGATTTAACCCTAACTGATTCGAATGACATCCACCCTAACAATTCTAATAATTGACTAACACCTTGCACTGAATTTGAAAATACAAACAGAAAAACCTCTTTTCGTAGCGTAGTTAGTTCATTTCTGGGCAGTTTCACTACAAAAGTATTAGCAGTTTCATAGCAAAAACTGCCTTTTTACTGTGTAATTTGCTACAAAAATAAGAAAAAGTGGCTAAAGTGACCTTTTTGAATTCAAAATCTTGGGAAATGAAATATTTCAGCAAATGATGACTAATGGGACATGATATAACTTGAATAGGGGTGGGTTTGGACCTTAGGATAGGCTAATATGAAAAATTTAAATTTTCCTAATGAACTCTATGACCATAACTTTGACACATGAACTCTATGACCATGTCAAATAATGTTTCACTTTTCCTGAGTGATAACAAGTACCATAGATGTTATCCTTAGAGGGGTGCATCTTGATGAAGATGAACCCATCAACCGTGCCATTCAAAACTAGTCCTCCACTAACACTCCTCTCGAAACCCTAGTCAAAGAGTCTGAAAGCCAACCTTGGATGGAAGTGAAATCAGTTGAGACAACCTCTAAAACCACCAAGGCTATCGATTTTTGCCCATCCATACCTCTGAAAATAAACCCAAACCTCTCAAATGAAGAAGAGAAGCAACTATGCCAGCTTTGGAAAGAAAATCTTGAAGAATTTTCTTGGGATTACAAGGACATGAAAGGGGTGAATCCTTCAGTATGAAGACATCAAATTTACATCAAATAAGGATGCAAGCCTATGATACAACCCCAAAGAAGAATGAACCCGGCTCTGGAGGACATAGTCAAAGAAGAGTTGCAGAACCTATTGGATGCAGGGTTCATATATCCTATATCTTATATTGAGCGGGTATCTCCTCTTTTCCTAGTTCCAAAGAAGAATTGGAAGTGGTGAATTTGTGTTTACTATTGAGAAATTAACAAAGCCACCAAGAAATACCATTTCCCTTTATAGACCAAGTCTTAGATGGCCTTGCATGGAAGAAGGTATTTTCCTTCTTAGATGGGTTCAGTGGGTACAATCAGATTCAAATCAACCCTAAAGATCATGATAAGACTACTTTCACCTGCCCTTGGGGTACTTGTGCTTATAGATTCCTACCCTTTGGGTTATGCCATGCCCCAGCCACCTTCTAGAGAGTTGTCCTGAGCATATTTTTTGAGTTAGTCCATGAATCTGTCGAAATTTACATGGATGATTTCACACCACATGGGTATGACTTCCAGGAAGCTCTCTCCAATTTGGGTAAAGTACTAAGAAGGTGCATTGAGATGCATCTCTACTTGAGCCCAAAAAACTATGAATTCCTGAAGAAATCAGGGGTTGTATTAGGACACTCCATATCCCAAGAAGGAATACAAGTAGACTTGAACAAAATCACTATCATCAAAACGGTACTTACTCCTCAAAAGTAGAAAGATGTTAGGATTTTCTCAGGCTTAGTTGATTACTATAGAAGGTTCATCAAATATTTTAGCAAGATGGCTTCACCATTATTTGGGTTATTGGCCAAATATTCTGAGTTTATTTGGTCTGGTCCTTATCAAGAGGCTTTTGAGATCATTAAGAAGTAATTGACTACTGCCCCCATTATTCGAGGTCCAAATTGGACTCTGCCTTTCCACATCAACACTGATGCATCTGACAAAGCTGTAGGGGCATCATTAGGTGTAATATTCCTTTTTCAGAGATATCACAAGTCTGTGCCAGAGATGGACTACGGGGTCATTTACCGGATATTTCACCTTCTAAAGAAGGGTGAGATCCGAAGGCTTGCTAGCCTTTTGCAGACTCTGTCTACAGATATGTGAAAATTCCTAGTAGGAACGGCTAGCAACCCAAGCCTGGAAAATGCATTTCCCAGGAATGGAGGCAGCAGGATTTGATCCCTGGTCTGGGATCCTTTGAATATATCTATCTAGAGCTGAAATCCAAGAGTGGGATAAAAAAAAATGTCTCTAGGAGCTTAATACAAGTCTCCTTTGCATGTTTATCTTCAGAAAATGCCCAATGAAGAGGGCTGCATCAACAATGAATCATGTACTAGCATAGCAGCGTTATATGAGAGAGAAAATGTGCATGAAAACATAAATAGTCACTGAATATATATAGAAGAAATGAAATATAAAAATACTTGAGGAATCACTCACTCAAGCTGAGCAAATGCATATGGGAACATATCAAAATACTTCTACACAAGGATGCTTGTGACTAAAAATGCGTAGTCAACAGATGGTATTGATGCATATTAATGTCAATACATGGATATGGAAGTATAAAGCTCAAAGAAATATGGGGGAGCAAGATCTCAACCCCTGAAATCAATAATACATCAATCCTTGGAAGGATTGGCTAAAATGAACAAAAAGGCAAAATGGCGGAGTTGCTGCCTTTAAACTGGAATAGCACTGCAACTCAGAAAATGGATGGAGATGGTTGAAGATGCTACATATTATAAATATATCTCCTCCAATGGATCTTTCAAGAGAGAGGCTGATCCAATCCCTGAAGATCTCTCCCTCCAAACTAGTAGTGCAAACCCCACTGCAATTTTTCTCAGAAATAACGTAGTCAAAGGAAGGGACTGCGCTGTGAATGATGAGAGGAGCTGTGCCTAATGCAAGGATATATAAAATGGATCTGAAATCTCCTCTAGTGGCTTCCCAAATGCAAAGAATGTCTCTCCTCTAAAATCAGAGCTCCGGAAGTGATGCCATGGAAATCTCCACTGCAACCCAGCAACACAATGTTTCCTGCACTACTGAAATGCTGTACTGAAGGGAAATGCTTTGGCCTTGAACCAAAATGTGGAGGAGTTGAAGAAAAAAACTTCAAGAGGCTTCTCAAGAAGGAGGGAATCCTAAACAGGATTTCCCTTGTGCTAAACAACACAGCTATCTCAGTTAAGCAACTGAAGAGAGCAAGCAATTCAAAATATCCATGAATGAGCAAATGGTTGCTTTTTCCTCCTTTTATGCCAATGAAGGCTCCTTGGCCATGGACCCCACACATTATGGTTTCTTCCTCCTTAAGCAATTGTTTTGGCTTCCCAAGCAAACTACACCTCCATCTATTGCGTAGTTTGACTTGGTCAACATGACCTAGCCTCCTTGTAATTATCCCTTTTCACATATGGGTGTGCAAGACTAGCTCTAATGATGCTTCTCTTTCATTTTGATGTGGGAATTTATTGATATTTTATTCATGAATGGGTCTCCTTGCCCATTTTATTCTCCTCCTAGCTGAAAGAGCCAAAATTAATGTTCCAATTAGCTTTATGCTAATCTGGGAACATTACAGTCCTCCCCTCCCAAAGATTGCTTGTCCTCAAGCAAGTGCGAGGTTAGAACTGAGTTATTCCTCCTCCTTTCCCTGTAGCACCCATGTATGATGCGTGCCTCCAAGTAGCAAGGTGCCATTTAGTTATTCCTCACAATGTCCCTCCCAAGTATGCAAGTTAGTTTCCAAACTATCATCAGGCAATGATGAAATACTCAAGAGGATAACAGAGTGATGTCTAGAGGTCCTCTTGGAGTATGGAGTCTATAGTGTAGGGAAAAATATCATCCCCATATGGTCCATCCATCCCCAAGCTATGTGCCATGAAAATTGAGTCACCTCCCAACTAGGAAACTCCTGAAATCTGTCATCCACCTTTGGCTCCGGCAAAGTAGGTGGGATGAAAATCTGCTCATGGTAGACCACATAGTCTACCCCACACTGTCTACCTCTCCACTTAAGATAATTGTAAGGTATCTGCTGATCCTGGGCTGCAATAAGGTTGCCATCAAGTGGCAAGATGAAGGCTGGGCCTCCAAAGGCCTCTCCCCCAATGCTGCAAATCATGTTGGCCCAAACATCTCCACATGTGATGAGTTGGTAGTCATCCTCATATGGCATAGTTTCCATCATATGGCTCACCTCATAAAATAATGACTATCCTGGAATGGTGGCCACCACAACTATCATACTCCTCTTAGAGCATGCATTGCAAAAAGAGAGGAATCCTCCTCCCTCAAGGGACACATCCAACCAAGGTGTCTCTCTCCTGATCATGCTCCTTATAAGAATAGGAGTAGCAACATAAGGAGCCAAGATAAGCATCATGATGGCTGCCATGTGTAGCAAGTGAGTGGGGCTATGTTTCCTCATGTGTAGCCAGCGCAGCTTGATCCCCAACTGTAATAGATAATGTAAAATATTGTGGTTTCCAAACCACCTGTGTGCTGCCCCATTCTCCTTATGTGTTTGGAGGAAAGGAACAATGTAGGATGCAAAGTGATCATGCCCTTCAACACATAGCTCTTCCCCAAATATCCGTAGGGGATGTTCATCAATGCTGCTTGTGGTCTCCAATGACCCAAGAAGCCTAAGAAAAGGAGTGCCCCTTCTTGGAGCAATGTCCTGCATAGAGATGGTCAAAGGAAGTATACATGAAAGACAAAAATTAGAATGTATATGACTAACATTCTTACCATCTTCTCTGCTCATGTCAGTGGAGTATCTCAAGGATATGCCTCCTCCCATCCTCAAGGAGAGAATGAATGGCTTTGCTAGCTCTCCCAAAGAGGGATGTGCCTCCCCTACATCTGAAAGACTTCTGCATCTCCCCATGTGCTGATGTGTCCCCTCCTCATGCAACTGGTCATCTAACACCATGTAGGTAAAAAGATCCCTGGAATCTCCACCCAAAATTGGGAGCTCCAATGTGGATCCATCCTCCATAATGACAGCGCTGAGGATCCCCCATGTAGACTCACTGTCATATGGCTGCTTCCTTCTTTGACATTTCCCATGCCAAAGATATAAGTGGGAAGATTTCCATCCTCCCTCTGATGTTTCTGCCTCAGCGCAGAACCTGAAATGGGAGTGGGCAATAGTGATGATGATAGAAAACTCCTCTTCTTCCTGTAGCTACCCAAAGCTCCCTAAGATGTATCAAGCTCTCCCAAGGTCTCCACCTCTATGAAGTCAATGAGTGGTGCCTCAAAATTTGAAGCATCCCTCCTCCTCTGCTGATCCAGTGGTCTCCTTGGTAAAATGTCTCCATGCAGTGAGACATCATCATCAAAGGTAGATTGTATATATGAATGGGCAGATGTGTCCATGCCCTCACAGCGCAATCCAGTCTCCCTCCATGGTGCATCAACCTCTAAAAATGAGTAAGGGTAATTAATCCTCATCAACTGATGCTGACTCTTCCCCTTACCTTCTCCTTGTGTCCCCAAGTTTCCACACCTCCTCATCAATGGCACAGATGGATCATGTGTTGTGCCTTGATCTCTATACATGAGATCCTGGGGTCCCTCTTGCAATGATGCAAGAATCCCTCCACTTGGAGCAAGGGCTCCACCTTCCTCTACATGAGGTACAATATACTCTCTAGTTGTGCCAGCGCTATTGCTCCCAACCTCCTCCTCATGGGTGGGCAACCTCCCAATAATGGGGTCCTCCTCTGGGAAAGAGACCCTCATGCTTCCCTGATCAAGTGTATATGATGAAAATATTTCCTTCAGCAAGGTATGGTGTAAGGTCCCAGCCTCCCTTATGGCTGTATGAATTAGAGTGGAGTCGCAAGTTTCATCCATCACATGTAGGGTTCTGTTTTGAGTGTGTTCCTCCACATGTGTTTTATGAATCCTCCCATCAAATCTCTTTGCTAATGCATGAGATAAGACATGTGCATAAAAAGAAAAGGATTCAAAATTCCACCAGGTGTAAGCTTTACCTCTCTAGTGCAGCGCTACAAATGTGGTTGCTTCTTCTTCATAAATGTTGTGTTGCTGCAAAATGGAGTATAGCCCTTCCACCCAAGATTTGGCTGAAACTGTAAGTGACCCATAAAAAATTGAGAGAATGGATCTATCATGCTACTACTTCCTCTCCTTGGTCACTCCTCCTCCTTCTCTTATCTCAGTTATGTCACTGCTGGACATAGGACTGCACTGGTCATCATGTTGGGTGGCTACATGCTCACTCCCACTATGTGCAACTCTAGAGTTTGTCTTGGAATCAAAATCCTTTGGAGATCCTCCATCCATCTCCTCCCTTGTCTCCTTGAGACCTTCATGAATTCTTTGAACAGATTTAGGAAGAAGCCTTGTGAGCTTATCCTCCTTCCTTATTCCAAGAGATGGACTCTCTCTCCTGCTGGTCTTCTTGTCTCCTTCTAGATGAGAATAGGAAGTGCAGAGGTCTTCCTTTTCTATTTTATCTTCCTCCTTGGGGAGGTTCTTCTTCTTCTCAAAAATGGATGATATCAATCTCATCCTCTTCATCTTATGTTCCCTTTCTTTCTTGGGCTTTGAAAGCCACAGGCTGAGCCAAGAAAGGAGCTCTGATACCACTGTAATATTCCTTTTTCAGAAATATCACAAGTCTGTGCCATAGATGGACTGCGGGGGAATTTACCGGATATGTCACCTTCTAAAGAAGGGTGAGATTTGGAGGATTTCTGGCCCTTTGCAGACTCTCCCTACAGATATGTGAAATTTCCTAGTAGGAATGGCTAGCAACCCAAGCCTGGAAAACGCATTTCCCAGGAATGGAGGTAGAAGGATTTGATCCCTGGTCTGGGATCCTTTGAATATATCTATCTAGAGCTAAAATCCAAGAGTGGGCTAAAAAAAAATGTCTCTAGGAGCTTAAGACAAGTCTCCTTTGTCTGTTTATCTTCAGAAAGTGCCCAATGAAGAGGGTTGCATCAACAATGAATCATGTACTAGAATAGCAGCATTATATGAGAGAGAAAATGTGCATGAAACCATAAATAGTCACTGAATATATATAGCAGAAAGGAAATATAAAAATAATTGAGGAATCACTCACCCAAGCTGAGCAAAGAACCCCTCAATGGCATGCATATGGGAACATATAAAAATACTTCTACACAAGGATGCTTGTGACTAAAAATGTGCAGTCAAAAGATGGTACTACTGCATATATAATGTCAATACATGGATATGGAAGTATAAATCTCAAATAAATATGGGGGAGCAAGATCTCAACCCCTGAAATCAATAATACATCAATCCTTGGAAGGATTGGCTGAAATGAACAAAAAGGCAAAATGCCAAAGTTGCTGCCTCTAAACTGTAATAGAACTGTAACTCAGAAAATGGATGGAGATGGCTGAAGATGTTGCATATTATGAATATATCTCCTCCAATGGATCTTTCTAGAGAGAGGCTGATCCAATCCCTGAAGATCTCTCCCTCCAAACTAGTAGTGCAAACCCCACTGCAATTCTGCTCAGAAATAACGTAGTCAAAGGAAGGGACTACGCTGTGAATGATGAGAGGAGTTGTGCCTGATGCAAGGATATAGAAAATGGATCTGAAATCTCCTCTAGTGGCCTCCTGGATGCAAAGAAGCTCTCTCCTCTAAAATCAGAACTCTGGAAGTAATGCTATGGAAATCTCCACTGCAACCTAGCAACACAATGTTTCCTACACTGATGAAACGTTGTACTGAAGGAAAATGCTTTGGCCTTGAACCAGAATGTAGAGGAGCTAACGAATAAACCCTCAATAGACTTCTCAAGAAGGAGGGAATCCTAAACAGGAGTTCCCTTGTGCTAAAAAGCATAGCTATCTCAGTTAAGCAACTAAAGAGAGCAAGCAATTTGAAATATCCATGAATGAGCAAATGGTTGCTTTTTCCTCCTTTTATGCCAATGAAGTCTCCTTGGCCATGGACCCCACACATTAGGGTTTCTTCCTCCTTAATAAATTGTGTTGGCTTCCCAATAAAGCCACACCTCCATCCATTGCGTAGTTTGACTTGGTCAACATGACCTAGCCTCCTCGCAATTATCCCTTTTCACACATGGGTGTGCAAGACTAGCTCTAATAATGCTTCTCTTTCATTTCATGAGGGACTTTGTTGATATTTTATTCATGAATGGGTCTCCTTGCCCATTTTATTCTCCTCCTAGCTGAAATAGCCAAAATTAATGTTCCAATTAGCTTTATGCTAATTTGGGAACATTACATTAGGACAATTAGAGGAAAAAATCCCTTATGCCATTTATGTCATCAACAAGAATTTGTCCAAAACCGAGCTGAATTATATTGTTACTGAGAAGGAGATGTTGGCCATTGTCCATGCATTTAACAAATTAAAGTATTATGTCACTGGATATCAGACCTTTGTTCACATTGACCATGCAGCCATCAAGTATTTAATCAACAAATCGGATGTTAATGCTAGAATAATTAGATGGTTGTTACTTTTGCAGCAATTTGATTTGACTATTGTTGATAAACCTGGAAAGGAAAATGTTGTTGCAGATTTTTTGTCCAGGTTAGTTCTCCCTGCAGGTGAATAAGGAATGGTGGATGACCAGCTGCCATATGAACACCTATTTTCCATATCATCACTCTCACCATGGTTTGTTGATATAGCCAACTACTTGGTTGTTAGAAGAATCCCTCCTAATATTTCATTCAGGGAGAGGAGCAGAATCATCAAAAAAAGTGCCCCTTTCACATGGATTGGGGGGAATCTCTTCAAGTTGGGCCCTGATCAAATCCTAAGAAGATGTGTGAGGGAGGAATAATTTTTTGATATCCTCTCTGAATGTCATGACAACCCATGTGGAGGCCACTTTGCTGCAAAGAGAACTGCTTACAAAGTTTTACAGGAGGGTTACTATTGGCCTACTCTTCAGCAAGATTCCAGAAGATATACCAGCAAGTGAGACAGCTAGTGCCAAACGATGGGGAAAACCACACAAAGGGATGAAATTCCTTTACACCCTCAGGTGGCTCTTGAGCCATTTAACAAGCTGGGCATGGAATTTGTTGGACCCATCGATCCACAATCTGGACAAAAGAATTATATCATAGTCTGCACTGATTACCTGAAAAAATGGGCTGAAGAAAAAGTAGTGAAGGTAGCAACCGAAGAAAAATTAGTTAAATTTCTAAGGGAGAATGTGTTTTACAAATTTGGATATCCCGGAGAAATAGTCACTGATCAGGTATCATAGTTCACCTCTCACCTCATTGAGAATTTTTTGAGGAAGCACAAGATTAATCATAGAACTTCTACTGGCTATCACCCTCAAGCGAATGGCCAAGTAGAAGTAACTAACAGAGCTTTAGAGAGAATCTTCACCAAGGTTGTGAGCAGCAGCAAAAAATATTGGGCAGATAGATTGGTAGAAGCTACTTGGGCCTACAACACCACTTGGAAGGCAACAACATGATTCACTCCTTATGAACTAGTCTATGGTAAGGAAGCTCTACTTTCAGTTGAGTTTTCATTCAATACTTTAAGAATGTCAGCTGAATTAAATCTAGATCTAACAAATTCCCAAAAGAGAGGTTGTTGCAACTAAATGGATTGGATGATTTCATAATGCAAGCACTTCTTCACAACCATATAGAAATGCTTACAGTGGAGAAATTCTTTGATAATGGCGCAGTTCAAATCAGGACCATAGATGAGGAAGGGATCCCCTTGCTTGTCAATGGTCATAGACTTAAAATTGACAAGAAGCCTTTGTCGAGGGGAGAATTCATCAATTCAATAATCAGAGAGGTGTATGTGATTGGAAAATCCATATTTTCCCACACCTCTTGAAAGATTAAAAAAAAAAAAAAACTTGAGGGTTGTAAAACTCGATGGAGGAAACTCACTTACTCAAAAAAAAAAAATATCCATGGGTGAAAACCTCTCTGAGGTGCCCAAGGAAATTTTGTGGGTTGAAAACCTCCATGTAGGTAGCCCACTTTCTTTTGGGAAAAAAAAAGAGAACAAAACAAAAAAAATGCATCTGCATCATTGTGTTTTTTTGTGTTTGTTGTTTTACAGGTTGTTAATGGTTTCTGGAAAACACAGAGAAGAATTCATCTTGTTTTCCCTTCTTCTATCTTGCCTCCCATCCCATAATTCACTCCATTCATCTTCATAACTTCCTCCATAAACTCCATACACAACACTCCTCCATTCCTGAGCACAATGTAGCAAGAGAAACATCACACAAACAGAGTACTACAAACATTAGGAAGTTCCTTCAAAAAAAAATTTGTTCATGGACTGCCAAGAAGAACAACAAGGGCATCTGTATAAAATACTACAAGAGAACGATAATTCCACCAATGGCATCTCAAGCACCCCACGCGACATCCACAACAGAGAGAAACAACAGACAAATATTAGTTGCTCATCCAGGAAGTTTCTCCTTCAGCAAGTTTCTCACTCAAAGAACAAGAATATGGTGAAGAACGCAACATCTAAAAAGGCTTGTCTCAAACCTCCAACTCCTACAACCACCTTGGAAACAATAGTTAAACTCAGGTATAAGCTTTCACCCCTTTCTACGCATTCATAATAGCCAGAAATAATTAATTTGCAGACTTACAATTTGAGGGGCAAAAAGGTGGCTAGTTAACTCGGCCACCACTGTGAGGTATCGTTGGAATAAACCTGGGAGTACACACCAACTGGGCATGAAAAATAAAAATAAAAAAAATTAGTGGAGTAGAGGAGAACGAGGGGAGGAAAATGAGCGGTCCAACTTGAATTAATAGGGAGGAGGAACCAATTATCTATGACAGAACTAGAGCTGAGCGAATTTATATTGGCACTCCATATCTGGCTGCATCATCTAATAAAAGGAGATGTCGTCTCATCCAAACCAGTGAATTGACAATTTTTAGAGGGAGAGGACGGACGGAAGCACGCAACGCTTGAAGAAGAATAGGAAGAACCATAAAGAAAAAAGAAATAAGAAACCGAGCGTAGAACCAGAAGAAGAAGAGAGAGAGACAAATGACCAAATAAAAACAAAATATATGTCCATAGAAGTCATAGATATAGCGGAAAGTGGGTGAGACACAGACTCACAACCCAGCGTCACATACCCTCAATACAAAAAGATAACTACCACTTTGGCTCCTCTAAGCACAAAAAGAAAAAGGCAGACCTTTAGGTATTCTGGAGCTGACAAGAATTAGAGAAAGCCAGAAACCTCTCCCATAATCCCGATCATCATTGAAGAATCACCAAGGGGGGAGGAAAGAATCGAAATATTTCTGAAGGAGTAGCTGCAGAAGGCACAGGCAGAGAATGTAGCGCTAAATGAGCAATTGCAACAAAAAGAGGAGAAATTAGCCACCATGGCAGACTTATGCATAGAATCCCTTCAGGACAGATTCCCCTCTGACTCATATGCTATGTACCTCAAAGAACAATGGATTCTATTTAAAATCAACAATATAGCCTCCCATGGATCACTCCCTTTCCAAGGTTGTAGGAAATTCATGAAGTTATACAAGCAAGCCAACATAGTTGATCAGGAAAAGATGGCAGATTTTTATATGCATAACTTTGTGCTGACAAATATGGATATTTGGGACCCCAATCCTACAATGGGGGATATGAATTTAATGGCTCTAGCATCTTGGATGGTTAATGAGGACAATAGAGCCAAAGAGATATGGAAGGTCATGAGAAGAAGAAATAGAGAACCCTTATATCTCAGACTAGAAGTGTTCAACCCAAGAGGATTCATCCTTAACCATCGAGAGATTCAAAAGGACCCTACATTGGTTGAAAGCTACCTTCAGACTCAAAACCAGGTGATAGGCCACTTTTATGATGTTTCGAGGTAGATAGAAGAGGAGTGCATTATGGCCGGCCAGATGAGATGGAACAACCTCCCACATAGCCTCAAGAACAGGGAGTATCATACTCCAGAAATACTGAGGGGTGCATTGGAAAGGGCACCATTATACAAGAGGGCCATGCAGGCCAAAAATATCCGATGGTCAGGACTAAAGCTCAGCCCACCTTTGTTGTTGGGGTTGACTGATGAAGAGGACACAAATGCACAAGATAGAGAATGGGAGAATGAAGAAAAGAATGATGGATTTTACCCCCTTGAGGACACTCCCACACTTCTTCCTTAAGAAGGCAGGGGGGTTGTCAAAGCTTTGAAGGAAATGGAGGAGGAGGATCAGTAGCTCAGAGGATGAGCAACCATTCAGTAGGGGGTGATGATGAACTCCATCATTAGACATATTTGGAGGGGTTAATAGTTACCTTTTTTCCTTCTTAGATCTCTTTTTCTTGCATTTTTATTATTATTTGGGTTTATGATGCTAGTATAGGTGGTCATTAAGGCTAACATACTCTGAGTGCCTAATATAAGGTTGAGTGCAGAAAATCATGATTTATTAAGAATTTTTATAAAGATTTTATTGCAAAGAATTCGAGGAGACAGCAAGGAGAAATAACAAGAGGATTGTCCACCCTCAAAGGCAGCCGAAGGATCCCAAAAATTCTCTCCATCAATTCAAATTCCACAAGCAGTTGAAGGATCCCCAAGGATTCTCTTCAGCAATTCGAATTCCAGAGGCAATCGAGCAACTCAAAAAGGAGAGCACTCAATATTGGTTTACTTGGATTCCAGTGGACTCAATCACCATTTTCTAGGAAGTTGTTGGTAGCTTCCCTGTAGAATAAATAGAACAGAGCTGATGTAGGAATAAAGAATACACAATTCCTACAAATCAATTATTGTAGTAAAATGTGTAAATTTTACTGAGGCCCACACTTCCCTTAAAAAAAACTAGTTTTCTTCTGTATTTTCCCAGCATAATGATGTGAACATCTTGAGACCACATACCATCTATTCTTATCAGAATAGTATTCCTTTTTCAAACCCCATTAGAAGATTTATTGTTTACAATTGATCATTTCAAATTTGAATTCATTAAATAATTCGAATACCATGACTTTTCAACCAAACATATAAAATAACTGAAACCCAACACATATGATGGTTTATTTATCCTACCATACACATAAAATCGTTGAAAAAGATCTTTTTAATGCTATCTATGGTGGAAACTGCATCTTAAAACCATTAAAGTCATATTTTATTCCACCTCCGCAATGTCATTCAACCTGCAATATCATTCGACCTTCAGCAATGTCATTGAATTTTTATTGCAATCACAACCATGCATCCATCAACTTCATAATGCAATTAACTTGCGTAGTTTCCAATCTGTGAATGTAACGCAGTCATTGTCCACAGAACGGTTGACTAATACCTCCAATCTGCGTAGTTTCATAACGCAATTTGGCTTCCCATAATTCAAGAACCTTCATAACGTTCCAACTTCATAACTTCACAACGTAACGTAGCCTCTCAACACATAATGTTGTGGTTTGACTTTGCATCAATCACATAAATTTATACAAATAGACTCCGGTATTTGACACTGCTGTTGTCACGAGTTGAACGCAAAACATCGACCAAGCCGTGGCCCTTTATGATGTTAACATTGTCCACACACACAGTGTTCTTTCATATCAAAATGCTCTTTGTAGACATAGTCTCAACGTTGTTCAATCTCCTGCACTCATTCAATCCAGAAATATGTACATGTATAATAAAATTGCAGATATAAACTAATTCATAAAAACATTTCATCTGATATGAATAATCCACTGATCAGATTTTCATAAAAATTTGGAATCTACATATTGACAAAATAAAACTTGAAGTCCCCTTAGCATCCTTCAACTATTTATACTTGAGAAATAAAACTACTTTCTCTTAGAATAGACTTTCTAAATAAATTTCTACCTTCCTATTTTTTAGGCTTATCTCTATGTTGGCTCTACATCCACGCAAGGAGAGAAACCAACTTCTATTATTATGCCAAATTTAATTAAATATAAAACAAATTAACAATTCTCTAAAAATAAATAACAAAATTAATAATTAAATGATTTAAACTATTCCTAAGTTTATTTTATTTCCAATTAGCCACAACATGTGACCAAGACGTCACATTGTTGGCTAGGTTCCCGATGCTCCTGCATCAGACTCCCGGGGAAAAAAATTGATCTTGTAGTACTTTGACATTGATTCCCAATTTTTGTAGCTCTGTTGTAGTCATCCAACTAGCGTCTTCCATTTGCTGTCCTTTCCACTTGACTAAATAAGTTTAGCTCCTTATTTTCGTTGACACTCTCTTTTCCCTTTTTCCTGATTTGGGCTTTCTTCTGTTATGGCATCTCCTTATGGTTCTTCTTCTAGGTTTTGGTATAGGTACAAATTTTTAATACATGATTACGTCACCTGCTTGGAATTTCTTTTTCCGCCTCTTCATATCTGCTCACTGCTTGTATGTACTACTGCATTCCTGCCTTCTGCTTTTGACATCTCCCTCAAATATGCTTCTAGGAGTTAGCCAATTCACGACAACTTAGATTTTCTTCGAATCCACTTTCCACTCTTCTTCAGAGAGTGAATATTCCTCCAAAACTTCATTCATCAACCTGATGGTGATTTTATTTATGGCTCGAAAATATGTGCTCATGCGCCATTCATCTTCTTCCTTTTGACTGAGTACTGTTGGTACTGCACATGGATTAAGGCTTCCTGTTACTAACCCTTTATCCATCAGTTCTTGCACTTGTCTTCCATCTTTGGCATTTTCCTGTGGTGTTATCCTATAGGCTGCTCCATTCGGCAAACTAGCTCTAGGTATTTGATTAATATGGCGACTAATACTCCTGATGGGTGGTGACTTATTCAGAAACTCATCCGCAGTAATATCAGCAAAATCATTCAATAGATTCTGAATTTCTTCAGGTAAATCTTCTAAATTTGTAGAAGTTAAAATTACCTTGGGTTTTCCAATGCTATCAAATGCATCTTCTTACCCTTCTCATCTTCCTACAACAGAGTCTTCCCACTCATCAACATAATGCTATTTCCAGATGTCTCCTCATCAGCTTCATCTTTCAATGGCAGCAGTGTATGCTTGTTCCCATATTTCTCAAAAGTATAAGTGTTTCTTCTGCCATCATATATGGAATTTTGGTCAAACTGCCACGGTCTCCCTAGTAATATGTGACATACATCCATCGGCATTATATCACATAAAATAACATCCTTATAAGTACCAATCTGAAAGTCAACTTTACATTGTTTAGTTACAATAATTCGATGGCCTTTCTGAAGCCATCATACTTTATAAGGAGTGGGGTGTACTTTTCTCTCCAACTTCAACTTGTCCACCATATCTGTAGAAACAAGGTTGTCAGTACTACCGCTATCAATTACCAATTTGCAACACTTACCCCTTGACTTACATACAGTTCAGAACATATTTTTCCTTTGAGCAGGTTCTTTGGTCTCCTTAGCTTCTTTAAGCAATACCCTCTTTAGTAACAGGGATTCTCCGACTTCTGGCGGTTTTTATTTGGCTTCAGGTTGAGGAACCTCCTCCTTGGCTTTAGCAACATTTACATTACGTGGCTTTGCCAACTTTTGATGAGGGAAATCCCATTGCATATGTCCCCATTCCCCACATGCATAGCATCGTACATCTCTTCCTCGGCCTCTGCCTCTGGGCACGAACCTTCCGTGGCCATAATCTCCTCTTTATGGTGATCTATTGCTTGCACTCCCTACCTCATTCTGAGAATTTTGAAATCTGGATTTAAATGTTCCTCCTTCTTTTTCCGAACTCCTGCCTTTATTTCTCTGGTTTTGTTTGCGTAACAGTTTTTCCTTTGCCCTCAAGGCTGCTTGATAGGCATCTTCAATCGACTTCAAATTTAATAAGCTGATCTCATCCTATATTCCATATCTCAAACCATTTATATATCTAGCTACCTTTTCTAGATCATCTTCGACATGGCCAGATCTAATACTCAACTTATAAAATTCTTCAGTATATTCCTTGATTGTCATCCCTTTCTATTTTAAGTTCTATAATTGTCTAAACAAATTTAATTGGTAATCCTTCGACAAAAACTTACCCTTCAGCTTACTTACCATCCTGTCCCATTTCTTTATTTTGGGCTTCCCTTTTCGCTCCCTAGATAGCTGCAATTTGTCCCACCATAAGGTTGCATGGCCTTTCAATCTCGTGGCTGCAAACTTCACTTTCTTCTTGTCATCGACTTCTTCATAGTCGAAGTATTTATCTAACAAACTAATCCATTCCATTAGCACCTCCATACTAAGACTTCCATCATATAAAGGTACCTCTACCTTTGGTCAGTTGTTGACCTTTGCGAGAATTTTCATAACTTTAGCTGCTTCGCTTTCCTCCTCTGCTTCTTCGTCAGTGGTCTCTTCTTCATCGGCACTGGAAATTCCACCATCTGCTGCTCTCCTCTGAGTGGCTTCTACTGTAGCCAGTCTCGCATGAAAATGCTGAATATCATCTAGAAAAACTGCGTTTGACATAGGTCTCCCTCGACCTATCCCAGCTCCTCTTCTGGGCGGCATTCTTTGCAATGCTCCAAAAACATCTTAACAAGCTCTGTTACCAAAAATGATGTAGGAATAAAGAATACACAACTCCTACAAATCAATTACTATAGTAAAATTTATAAATTTTACAGAGGACCACACTTCCCTTAAAAAAAACCAGTTTTCTTCTGTATTTTCCCAGCATAATGATGTGAACATCTTGAGACCACGTACCATCTATTCTTATCAGAATAGTATTCCTTTTTCAAACCCCATTAGAAGATTTATTGTTTACAATTGATCATTTCAAATTTGAATTCATTAAAGAAGTCGAATACCATGACTTTCCAACCAAACATATAAAATAACTAAAACCCAACACATATGATGGTTTATTTATCCTACCATACACATACAATTGTTGACAAAGATCTTGTAAACGCTATCTATGGTGGAAACTGCATCTTAAAACCATTAAAGTCATATTTTATTCCACCTTCGCAATGTCATTCAACCTGCAATATCATTCGACCTTCGGAAATATCATTTGAATGTTTATTGCAATCACAACCATGCATCCATCAACTTCATAATGCAATTAACTTGCTAGTTTCCAATCGGTGAATGTAACGCAGTCATTGTACATAGAACGGTTGACTAATACCTCCAATCTGCATAGCTTCATAACACAATTTGGCTTCACATAATCCAAGAACCTTCATAACGTTCCAACTTCATAACTTCACAACGCAGCGTAGCCTCTCAACACATAACGTTGTGGTTTGACTCTGCATCAATCACAGAAATTTATACAAATCGACTCTGATATTTGACACTGATGTTGTCACGAGTTGAACGTAGAACATCGACCAAGTTGTGGTCCTTTATGCTGTTAACACTGTCCACACACACAGTGTTCTTTCATATCAAAATTCCCTTCGTAGACATAGTCTCAACGCTATTCAATCTCCTGCACTCATACAATCCAGCAATATGTACACGTATAATAAAATTGCAGATATAAACTAATTCATAAAAACGTTTCATCTGGTATGAATAATCTACTGATCAGATTTTCAGAAAAATTTGGAATCTACATATTGACAAAATAAAACTTGAAGTTCCCTTACCATCCTTCAACTATTTATACTTGAGAAATAAAACTAATTTCTCTTAGAATCGACTTTCTCAATAAATTTCTACCTTCCTATTTTTTAGGCTTATCTCTGTGTTGGCTCTACATCCACGCAGGGAGAGAAACCAACTTCTATTATTATGCCAAATTTAATTAAATATAAAACAAATTAACAATTCTCTAAAAATAAATAACAAATTTAATAATTAAATGATTTAAACTATTCCTAAGTTTATTTTATTTCCAATTAGCCACAACATGTAACCAAGACGTCACATTGCTCCCTAGGTTCCCGATGCTCCTGCATCAAGAGCTAGAGCTAGGAAGAGTTAGTCTATCGTAGTCTCGATTCCATTTAGAATTATTGTTGTGAACTATTGAAGCTTTTTGTTTTACTCAGGGATTGAAACTCTTAGAGATGTATGTAGTTATTCCTTTATGAAATGAGCAGACTAATTTCATTTGATTGATTTAGGTTCAGAGGGCTAGGCTTGTGGGTTAGGGCCCAATCCATGTGCCTCAACTTCTCTACTATTATTATCTTTTCCTTCCTGTCATTTAGCTAGTTTTTGCTTCTACCATTAAATAGATCTAATTATGATAAGTTTCATTGATATTTAGTTTTTGTGCTACTATAGTTTTAATTTCTTATGCACAGTGAAATAGAGGAAAAACTTCGAAATTTTTGTCAAGTCTCCCCCCTCTCATCTTTGTCAATAGATTTTTAGTAGGGCAGACCTTCCCACAAGCCAAAATTGCTTTTTTTTTCGAGTTCGGGGAAGAATTTGTATTTACCAAGTCCAAGCCTTTCCTTCATTGTTTCACCCCACATTTCTGTTGTTTCCCGTGCATAAATCCGCGAGTGTGCTTCACTTCTAAGCACTACTCTTACGCTTCCATTCTCCTCCTTTACTTCTCACCTTAGTGTTGCACTTACCTTTCTTTCAAACACCCTTAAGCCATTCAACCTTATTTCTCTATGTTTCTCCGTTCACATCCACCTTGCCCTTTTTATGAAGAACACGTGAAAACCATACAAAACCACTGAAAACCCAACCTTCACCTTTTCTCCTCAAAACTCCCACCACTGTACGTCACACTTTGAAATCGCAACATTTAATGTTACCTTTAACACTTACCGCTCATTCCCTGTGATTTTGATATTGTGAAATCACACTTCTCATCGCTTGCCTTTTGCCTTGAATACTTACCGCTCTCCTTCGCTGATTTCTTGCCTTATTCCTTTGCTCTATCGGTCACCATTGCTGGACTCGTTTTAACACAAAAATGCTTGAAAACCATCGAAAAACCAACCTATGCCATCCTCCTCGAGACTCTTGCTACCGTACGTCGCACTTAGTGAATCGCAGCATTTAACATTTACTTTAACACTTAGCACTCGTTCATTGCGATTGCGATATTGCAAAATCGCAAAGCGCACTTCGCAACTCTTAGCTTTTACCTTTGACTCTTACCGCTTGTTCTTTGCTATTGTGATATTTCAATATCACATATCGCAAATCGCAACTTTTTCCTTTTTCCTTTCATCGCCACATCATCCCCATCGCACATCGCATCCTGCGGAACTTACCACATCGCAAATCGCATCCCCAGTTCTTATCCTATCGAAAATTGTAGCCCACAAATTTTTCATTTTTCTTTTCACCACCACGTCATCCCCATCGAAAATCACCTCCCTCAGAACTTACCACATCGCAAATCGCAGCCCGCAACCTTTACCGCAACGCAAATCGCACTTCGCACATTTTAGTTTATTCCCATTATTCCTTACCGCTATCCTTGTAAACTTGTGATATTGCGATTCGCGACCCGCCACTTCACTCTCCGCACTTCTCACTATGCACCATTTAGTTCATTATGTTAAATCCTTACTGTTATCCATTTAAACTTGTGAAGTTGCGATTGCGACATCACACATCGCAACTTTTTCAGTCGTCACATTTCGCCATCGCATTGTTGATTTCTTTCTGCTCCAAAGCCATTTGCGCCATATTCTAAGGTTTTATAAGTTTTTAACCCCCGCTTTCCACTTCTAAGCCTCATTTCATGCGTTAAGCCCTCCATTAGCCCCTTTAGCCCTTTTCTTTCCTCCAAGCAACACTCTTTTTAATTATAATTAAGTCATGGATAGTTTAGTTGCATGGATAGAAGCATGATAGATAGACCATAGGATAAATAGAGTGCATTTAGTTGATTGGCCAAGTTAAGTGCGGTTTAGAATTAGTTTCCTTTCTGCCATTTCTTTTCAGCAATATAGTTTAGTTTCTTTTCAATCATTTCCTTTTCTGAAAATTAAATTAGTTTCATTTCTGTCATTTATTTTCAATGATTTAATTTAGTTTCCTTTTGTCATTTCCTTTCTGAAATTGATTTTAGTTTCATTAGAGTGTGATCGACTTCACTGAGAACCCTTAGAAATAGCACCATTTCGTAAAGGGGAAGAGGATGAAATGAACATAATGCATCTGCTATGTATATAGAACTATCACAAAAAAGTTTGTACGAACCCCATGTTATCACCAAATTGATCTTGATTCGCTGCTCATCAATCGACTCAATGTAACACTTCCAAACCACTTCTAACTGAAGATTAGCCTCTTCAGTTTGAGAGGTCTCTCTCAAAGGGGGGTTTATGATTTTGAATAAAGATAATACTAGATGTCTAACTCTATGAAATTTGACTTGGTTTTGTATGATTGCAGGTTGAAAAATGAAGGCTTGCTACCATTGGGCTATGGAGTCAACATCAATACTCTTAGTGATAGTGGTTCTTCACATGGAAGCTGAGGCAGATAGAGGTTTTTAACAAAGATAATTCATACACATAACATAAGGAAAACATAGTAATTTCACCCCTAAAGGAAGTCAGAGCATAATATTATGAATTCTGAGTAATTAGAGATAAAACCCACTGCAAATGATTAGACATAATAATAGAGAACAATAACACATCAAAAACTTCATGAGAATCTTAGATCTGGAAGTAGAATGTCACTGTATATTACTGATAATGGATAAAACATACAAGCAGTTTTTTGGTGCAATAATCTCCAACCCCTTACTCTTCAATGTTTAGTCTATAAATAGACATTCTTTACAATGTAGATGATCTTCCCAGCTAGCTAGATCTTCGAATTATACTCTAACACCTATCATAACTGAAACTATTAACTTTATCTCATATTTATTATATTCAGTTCTCCTAACAGTGAAAAAGTTACATAATGGATATCACATGCTCGAGAAATAATTCACCACCACTTTACATCTTGAAAACACCCCTAGATCTATGAAACATTATCCTACTTTTTAGGGATGGATAACCTTCACTTTAAACATTGTTTTGACTAATGAGATGGTTGTGTGACACTCCCTTGGAGCCATGAACCTCTGTTGATATGGTCCGTTAACATGTTGTAGGTCTCCAGCTAGCTAATGTGTTGTTGGAATTCTCAAAACTCTTCAAAAATATCCTCGCTACAAAACGAGGCAATTTAGGCAGTTTCGTAGTGTATGAAAACTTGATTTTTCACATATTTCCTTGACACCTTTGTTGTTCAAACACCTTTACTATGCAAAGACACCTTGCAGACAATCAATCTCCCTCCATAATACTTGAAAAAACTTAATTTAAAGGAAAAAAATGCACCTATAGAAATTTTCGTAGCGTTTTTGTGGCCGCAAGCCTAAGGTACGCTGCGAAACTATCCAAAAAACTAGAATTTGTTGAGTTCAATATTGTCTTAAAAAATTTATATCCAGAGGTAAAATTTAGGTTCTTTGTTAGTGATGAACCTCATAAAACATATTCCAACTCAATTTTTTATTCATGTGGTGTTTCATCTTCATTTACAATCAATTGGCTGATGGGTTCTTCTACCACTTTCATCTTCAGCCCTTTCTTTTGTAACTCCACTTGAATTAAATCCAGCTGCTCTTGAAGATCTTCCACTTGGTATTTTAATGCTCTTTTTTTGGATTGTAAGTGCAAGTTCATCCTCGTAACATGTTTAACCTACCCTCTTAACGGTTGAGTCCATTTCAGCAACTTTTCTGTATTATCCAAAGTTTTTGAAACACTTGTGACTTTCTCTTCCCATATTTTCCTCATCTGTTCAAATTGAACCTTGTCAGCTCTGTGCTTCTTTGCCTATAGCTTTAAAACTGATATCTCTCTACCTGCTTCCTTCAATTTCTCTTTGAGGCTTTCTATTTTCGATTTTTCAATCATTTTCTCTTTTCCCTTTCTTTGCATGATAACTAGTTCCTCCTTTCATGATGATGATAGATCTATGATGCTTGGTGGCTGAGTAGCTTCATATATTTTCTCAGTCTCTGTGCTTTCCATGACCTTCTTTGCATGTCTGGTCATTGGCTTCCTTGGTTGAAATATGAAACCATCATCATCACCTGCAAAATATAGTTTTTTAGCAGTCTTACCTTTCTTTAGCTTTCTTTCTCCATCTACAATGTCTTCATCTTGCACAATGGGTAACTCTTCAATGTTAATTGCATGCAGGATATCCTCCAAATTTCCTTTAGCCAATGTCTGGCTTCTAGTGACTCTCTTGCTACCTTGTTTGTTGACTGTATGCTTCTGTTTTGCAGATGCTGCTTGAGGGATTTCGCTCTCTTGCAAAGGCTCTATTCTCATGTCCACTGGCTCTACAGGAGGTGATCTATCTTCTTCTTCAACTTCTTCTGCCATAGCTAGTGATGAAGTAGTTCTAGGTTTGGAGGCTTTCTTTGGAGTAACCACATCAATTTCATAACCACTCATGAACAAGAAGGAAGTCCAATGTCTGTCTAACCTTCTCAACTCTTCTAACACTAACATATTTATTAGACCATGATGAAAAAGAGATTTATCACTTCCTTCTGTCTTTATTTGAACCTTATCTGACATTTTCCCTAGACTTCTGTATAAATAAAAAGGCAAGTCAAGTGACCTATTACCCACAAAATGTAGAAGAATTTTGAGATGATATGAGTAGACCATGTGAAACCTTCCTTCACAAGTAAAATACTTGTGAATGACCATCAACATCTTTGCATAATTCTTCTTCATGAAACTCCTAGGGATAGCATTTGTCAAATCAACTCCATTGTGTTCTTGCTTGATAAACTCTTTAAAATCTTGCATTGTGAACTTGATGCCTTTAAAACACTGTTCACCACCTCTAGGGATTCTTGTAGCTGATGATATGCTCTCTGGTGTCACTATAAGGTTCATAATTCCAAACTTTGAAGTTGTTCCTGTGAAGCTGGTGACAAAATCCTTTGAAACCTGTAAATGAAAGCCCTGCAACCTCTGACAGAATTGCAAGCAGCCAGTTCTTCTGAAAACCTCCATGGAAGTAGGGTCTTCATTGAATAAATTCATATCCATGGGCTCATACCTGTGATAATGGCCACCCTTATTTGTTTTCCTTCTTGTAGCCATGGATGCTTTATAATCTTCACTGCCTCACCTGCTGATAACACCTGCAGAATTCAAACTTGCCAGCCATCTTCTTGGCTCGATGAAGTAGCTCTCCATAAATTGACTCACATGCAAGGATAAATCATAATATGACAAAAGGCTAATTGGGGTGAGGTTTAATAGTTTAAGTGACAGCTCGAGCTTCAATCATAACACATGCAGGTAAAAAAGGTAATGATGACATCAAGCACGGCTAGGTAAATTTAAACTTACCATAACAACCTTGAATGACCTCCACCTTTACTCCTCTAATAATAAAATGACACCTCATACAACTCTAACAAGACAGGTTTAAAAACGAATTTCTGTAGCGAAATTAGTTAAGCTTCTAACAAATTCGCTACAAAACTATTAGGCAGTTTCGTAGTGAAATCTATTGTTTTCCTGTGTAAAATGCTACGAAAATTTGAAAAACTGACAGATGCACCCTTTTGAGTTTGAATGCATGGGGTATTACAACTGACATGATATGGGACTGATTTGAATGAAATGGCATAAATGAAGGTGATCATGAAACTTAGGATAGGTTAAAAATGTAAAAAAATTCCTATACCACATTGAAATGGCTTAGGAGACCTTATCCATTTGGTGAGTGACCTATATGACTGTTGGTTGGCTTAATTGTTGGATTAAACCTCCCAATATTAATTATCAAACCCTAAGTCATAAACGCGAGGTGTACTGCATATTGGCTCAGCTTAATGGTCAGAGTATAAATATATTTCTTTGTAATGATAAACTAGGTACTGGAATGAAACACACATTTTCTCGCAAATAAACAATATTGAAAGTGAAACTCACTGAACTAATTCCTATCAAGAAAAATCCATACTGCAATTAAACTACAAAGAAATCCTCAATCATGTAACATTCTCGCACTCGCATTCTACTTTTTAATTCTCCTATGATAATTTAAAAAAACTAATATATTAACTTCTCTCACTAACACTTGAAACTAACACTTGAAATTAGTCTTGAAATAAGAAAAAAGACACACACATTATTCTAATGATAAATCACACATTAAACTAACTAAACTCTTCATAATAAATTCAAGATTCAAATTAACAAAGGACAATTCTATCTATTGAAAGAAAACTACTCTGATCCATGTAAAAATAACACTTAAAATATCCTATTAAAAATCGCATTATAAATAATATATGATAAACCTTCTATTTAAAGATTTTAATCTAGGTGAAACAAATTATTCAAAAACAAACCTACTTCAAAATCAAATCATCACACTGCATTTAAACTTGATATCTCTACCTAATCAAATGTGACACTCAAACTTGCTCACATAAGGAAATGATTACACTATAAAAACAATAAAGAATCTAATTAAAAAGAGATCTAAAACAAAACAAATTCTAATTAAAGAGATCTAATTATTGAGTGAAATCATGCGTAAACAAATCAAATGCGCATTTAAATCCTACAAACATTCAAAGAAATGAGATAATGCAAACCGTGATTTAATATTTTAAATGGGCAATGTTAACATATTCAAATTCAAAGCATCTACAATCTGTTCTAATTTCATATTTAAACTCAAAAATTGGATGCTCCCATTACATTCAATTTTAACAATAGGAATAGAGTATAACGCTATGTCAAAACTCAGATTATGTAATGAGTCCAAGTTTACAATAATTCTTCATTCCATTAATTTGCACGTTTCAAAGATAACTAAAATGCTTGAAATTGAACCATGTTTACAACAAATTCACACAAAACCAGAAATAGAAAACTATGCTATGAAATCACTCACACATCTAATTATCTTAGGTTGATTGATCAAGCTTAGCTCCAGAGGTGGTGGGCCCTCCCATGCCTGGAGTAAGCTGAATTACTGCAATGGGGGAAATCTTTTTAAAACATCAAATACTGGAATGCGCAGTTAACCATGGCATAGATGCTTTTGTTCAGAAAAAAAAGTTGAAGGAAATCATGTATTTAAAACATCCTTTGGAAATCAATTTATATAAGTCCTGCACCTGATTCTGGTTTACACACATAAAAATTCCTCTATCTATATTACATTTCTCTACAACTCGATACCAGTTCTACCTCTCAGAATTTGACTTCACACTTGAGAAATTCTGCTCTCTACATATGAGAAATTCCTCTCGGTTCTACATCTGAGCAAATAGACTTTGATAAATTCAAACTTATATTTGAGAACTTGCACCCTCTAATTGAAGGACTAACTAATTACATCTCTACTGTCTAAATGACGGATTAACTTCCTCCCTAATTGATTTCCCCCCTTTCCTTAGTGCGCAACTTCTGCCTTTTAGCAGCAACACTGCAACTCTAATTAAATAGATCGATGGTTATGTGGGATGAAATTTTAGGATAGTTGGTTAATATGAATTAAACAAAATCAAAACAAGGAGATTTGATTTCCAATTTAGTTCTGAGCTGGTGTGATCTGGCTTTTGTGTTCCTTCTTCTGTATGCCCTCGATCCCTATGCAATCGCTCCCCTCGAATAGCAGCAACGCTGCCTAGTTATTCAGGCCCTTGGTTACACACATACAAACTTAGAATTATCAACTGATTCAAGACCAAAATAAGAGGATCCGATTTTGAATTGGTCGAGTTGATGCCGAACATGTGATGAATGTATAAATTGAGTCAAAATATCATAAAAACGACCACAAGTTGTTTATATTTTTCTTCCTTTTTTGGGTTGATGTCGATGCCAATGATTCTTCATAAAACATGTTTAATAACTACTTAGGATGAGGATGTGAAGCTACAAAGTCAATTTCAATATTCACCGAGCTGATTTTATCGTCTTCATTATCTGGAATCTCAAAAGAAAACTCTTCATCGAGAGCCATTACAAGATCAACAGTGTCTAAACTATCTAATCTCAAATCCTTTTGAAGTAATTATAACTTCGATAAAACCACACTTGTAATGTTGACCCGTTCAGAACCAAAACCGTTCAGAATCAAAACCGTTCATGTTCAACAAATTTTCACTGGAATAATCCCCCGTCCATAACTCCTTCATGAAGATGAATTTTTCCAAAATATTTCTGGGTTGCCTGAAGGATGGTGTTCTGAACAAAACCCGCATATCAAAATTTGAAGATTATTCACCATTTGATCACGGAATGCATATTTTCACCTACAACAATCTTAATCCGCACTCAATTCTGTAGTAACTAGTTTTATGAAGAAATTTGGTGATGGAACTTCGATCTCAGCTAACATTAATGAAATAATGAACGAAAGGTGGATTTCCATATATAATGGAAAATAAGAAACTTTTGGAGACATCACAACAAATATCCAGCCATGCTCTAAGCCATGGGAATACTAAAGGTCGGCCATAAAGTCTAAGAACCTTTGCTAGCACTGTTATAACCAAGTGGAGAGTTGATGCTATGCTGGGGAAAAATCGATCCTCATCATCCAAAAATTAGGAAGCTAGCAATCAACAAACATTAATGAACCAACATTCTCAGTGATTATTTTACATGGTAGCACATGGTTGTCATGGCAATCTGAGAGCCTTGCAAAGAATGTGTTGCTCCTCATTATCAGGATACAGAGAAGAGGTTGCATATGTTGAGGTGAATTCGTACTTAAATATGTCTTGGACTAGACTTATTTACCTGCCACCAAGAAACCATTAATTAATAAAACTATTACACAAAACACACTTCAAATTAATTAATAACAAGAATTTATAATTTAATAATTAATGTTTCTAAATGCCTCTATTCATCAGCTTAAAAGAACAAACACTAGGTACAAGCATATAAGTATGCGATAAGTATCATGAAAATTTGGGCAAAAGTGCGGCTCAACATCCCCCCACGTTGAACTTCTTGCACGTCCTTGTGCAAGCCAAAACTATAAGACGATGAAATAAGGTAGGGAAAATGTGAGCAAATATTTTAGCAAGTAAGTATGGAGATGCCTGATATTGAAATGCCTTCATTAGCCTGCAACATTTACTATTACGTTACGAGCTAAAACCATGTGAAATGATAAAACAAGATCAGGTACCGAAAGTATACATGATGGAGAAAATAGTGTTTGCACATATCTGTTACCTTCTCCCAAAGGAATTCCATATTTTTTTTATGCCCAAAGTCTTATGATGAAAATCAAATTTTGTTGAAAAAGCGCAATTTCAAAAGGAATAACACAAGATTCATGTACCTCTTATTAAAAATCTCGTACCTAGGTCATGCAGCACATATTTAGAGGCAACTACAATCAATACGCATTGTTGGCAACCAGCACCTTGTGAGTAGTCATCATTGAGTAATTCATCACTTTGAATACCATGAGAATTAAAGTGAGTTATGATACCAATCAACAACCTCTTTATTTCAACACTCTAAATTACGTTTTCATCCATATTCAAAAATAAATTTCTTCTTAATCTAGTACAAAGAATTACCTTCACTAAGGGTACCACATCGTTAAAGATTCTTCAATTTTTGAAAGATGGAACTCAAAGCATCATGTTCAAATCGTCTTAAAACCATTGTCCAAGAAAAATGATGAGTTTTCAGGGAAAGAGAAGGATAACTAAGAAAATCATAGTATGTAGTTAACTTTAATACCATAGACATGGCCCTACTGCCCACAGGTGTCCATAACCTCGACAGGGATGTCTTTTGACCTAGAGAAATGTCAGTATCCCACTTACTAGATAAAAATTCAGCGTTAGCTCATTTTCCTCTTTAGATGAAGGCCACTATCCTGGTTTGGTAACCAACTGATGGCAGTGCCACTCACCAGAAGTAACATGAATGAACAGGTCGGCTCGTGATGAGACCTCCTATCTTCCAGCTTTTTGGCTGAAAAGCCATTACTCTGGCTTGGTGACTAGAAGCAGTAATGTCATGCATGCTAGGTCTCATGATCTTGGTAGGTCGGCTCATCACGAAACCTCCTATCCTTCCCTAAGACTTTGTAAGCTCTAATTAGGATTAACCTTAAAGGTTACTTAATAAGTGGGGAGACAGATCTACTCCTTAAGAGTATAGGATGGCGTGAAAAGGTTTTTAATGACTAATCATTATTGGCTAATTCCTCTACCTTAAAGACTTGTTAAAGATATCCCAGACAATGACTGAAATATTCTTTGAGTTAAGAATGCTAGTGTTATCATGAATAGCTCATTATGATCTTAACAAGAGTGGTCCACCATAGGGGGTTTTCCAATAGTACCTTTTAAGGGAAACTGAAATTATATATATGAGACGACAACTTATTAGCGTGATTAATCATGGTTACTTTTGCAAAATCATGAGGTATTAGAGTGAATTGTACTCAACAAGATTTGTCACAATGTGTGTGTTAAAAACTAATGTGGATCACAAGTAGTTTTAATAGGAATTATTTAAAATTCAAAAACGTAATAGCATTATAACAGCTTTATTAATTTATTCTCCTACCCTACTTTACCCTAAGAAGCGAAATACTCCATTTTTAAGTATAGGATTACTTCCAATGAAGCCATGTGCATAACAAAATGTTGATTATACTCACACTTAGTTTTAGAGAATAGACTTCAAGACATATGAAAGCATAAGAAACCAATTTCTTTAGCTGATATGGTACCAAGAGTTTCTGAATGCTGAGGAAATCAGATGGCTTGATGACTGCTTGAAACCAGGATTCAATGGAATCCACATATTTATGATTCTTCAACTAATGAAAATCTTCCATAGTTTGATAGTCACTCTCCTAGAGGCACAAAGAATTTGGTGAACGACAAAAGATAAATCCCTCAAGTTCAGTTTCAAATATCTGCTTTTCAAATTGACAAGAATGGTTGAGAGAGATTCTAGGATATTGAGTTTTAACAACATTTTCAGAACATGTTCCAATGAAAGGTTGCTCCTCTGGTGGTCTTTGAATTACATCTTCTCGGCGTAAATTTTATACGGTAATGGGGGGAGTTTCCAGATTCATTCCATTTTCCAACATGGAAGGTGTAACATTTTGTTCAATAGGGGAATCAACGGAAAGAATAGGTGGTTCAAACTTCTGTGCAACCTCATGGTTTAGATTAGGGTTTAAAAGATAGTTTGGGGTAGGGTTTTTGTTAATGCTTGGACTAAGGTTTGGATTTGGATTGGGATTAGGCTTTGGACTAGGGTTAGTTTTAGGTTTTAAATTAGAATTAGGGTTAGGCCTAGGGTGTGGATTAGGGTTAGGTCTAGGGTATGGATTAGGGTTAGGTCTAGGGTATGAACTAGGTTTAGGGTATGGATTAGGGTTAAGGTAATGTTGCACATGCGGTTGGGACCATGGAAGAGGATAACTTAATGTTGCATTGGAAAGTAATTGTGGTTGTTTTTGGTGCTCATATGATTGAATTTGCATGGGAGATTTCCCTAGAGATAAGGATCCAAAATATTTTTGAGGCCATGGATATATCTAGCTCAAGGATGAGGGCCAAGGAGAGGGCAACTGCGGTCACAAAGTAGGATATTCAATTGGAGGAGGATCTGAAGTTTTCCATGAAACTGTAGGTTTATAAAAATGTTGAGGAACCTTCTCAGGAAATAAGAATTATTCCAAGTATCAAATGGTGTTTGGATTTGAGTTATACTTGGCGGTTGATTCGATTCCTTACTTGATTCCCCGAGTACCTTTCGCAATCGTGTCAGTGATGGGCAGTGTTCAGTTGCATGACCATCCTCGCAAATTTTGCAAACTTCCAGACCGCTGAGTGGACACTTTCGAAGGCAGTGTTTCTTTCTACAGTTGGCGCAAAGGATAAACAGTGGTTCTCATCCTTATCTTTCTCCTGCAAATCATCCAATTTCGAAATCAAAGATTTAATAATATTGAATCTATGTTCAAGCAAGGTGTTAAATTCTGCACTTGTGAAATCTTCATCAGATGAGTTGTTCGTCTCTGTAGCAACATGAAAACTCCTCATTGAATGATTCCTCAAAATACCATCTTCTTGTATTCAACAAGCAAACTGGTACATTTTTTCATCACATGGATTAGTACGTAAGGTTTCTTACAGTACCCCAATGGAGTGTAAAAACTTTGGTAAACTTGATAAATATATATTATTAATGATGAAAGATGAGATATGAGATGATTACAATGAGGGATCGCCTAGGCTTTAAATAGCCTCAAGGTGTCCCTTGGCGAAGAGGCATGATCTTTGATCATGCCCTTTCAGTTAATAAAACCTAATATAACTATATCTAACTAATAATTAATAAAATATTCATCACATTGCCCCTCTCTTAAAGATGATTTGTCCTCAAAGCATATGTAATTGATGGACAACGTTGACGAATGTCTGGTTTCCGCGAGCGGAGAGCTCTTGCTTCCCATATTTTAAAAAGGTCATGGAGCATATTCTCGAGTTCAGTTTGTTGTTGATCTGGATAGTGAAAATATCTGATATCGATAGGGTCAGATCCTGTCTTGATTTCTGGAGACTCTTCATGGCTCCCTTTTGAAGATAACATTTCTAACTGCTGACATTGTACTGTAGATACGACTTGATTTCCTGGGGCTTGGAATCCATACAACTTGTATTTCTTCCCTTTCCACTTAAAACTTATAAACTGCTTCTGATGGTTGGCAGAATAAGTACCTAGAGTTCGTAGCCATTGAATTCCTAAGACCACATCTACTCCTCGTAATGTAACGGTGTAGAACGGAGATTCTAAATGAAAGTCTTTAATTTGCAATTTGACTTTATGGCATTTTCCTACTTGTTCTATCTTCTTACCGTCGGCCACCATTACCTTCATATTAGGCATGGGAAAAGTGAAGAGGTTGAGTCTTTTGGCCATGGTGGAATCTAGAAAATTGTGTGTGCTGCCTGTGTCTATTAGAACCATTACATTGTTGTTCTTAATATGTCCTCTTAACCTTAGGGTTTGAGGTTGTAATATGCCTGTCATAGCCGATAAGGATACTTGCGGAATAGTTTCGCCCTCCACTTCTGGAGAGAATTCTAAATTGTCTTCTAATCCTTCTATACACGAATCAGTAATGTTAGTGTCGTTAGTTGCTTCACAACTGTATAGATTTTTTGCTTTTCCATTAGCACATCTGTGCTTAGGGTCCCAGTTTTCAACGCAACGTTTGCACTTGCCCTCTCGTATACTTTGTTTTTCTAGACTAGATTTTTCGTCTTCACGAGGATGGACAGGGACATATGTTGTGTCAACTACATTTTCAGATTGAGGAAACCGTTGTCTCGAATATACTTTTTCTGGTTTTGATAATCTTTCCAATTTCTTTCCAGCAGCTTTTGCTTTTTGCCTTGCTACTTCCACAGACGTAATTTCATGCAGTTCGAGCTCTTCTTGTATGTGGATTTTAAGTCCTGAGATGTAAGACTGGATTAGACCAGATTCCGACAATCCGGGTACTCGTGTTGCCAAGGTCTCCCATTCTCGCGTGTACTCATCCACATCTCCTTTTTGGCGTAACTTGATAAACGTTGAAAAGAACTTTTCTTCTTTTATGCCTTAGATACAAGAAGAAACAGCACGAAGAACTCGCATCCTTAAATTTCCTCCAACTAATGGCGAGCGGCGTCGTCTTTTTACACCACATATAGGTGTAATATGCTTCTCTTCCATTTCATGGAGGCATGTTTAATTTTTTCATCATCACTAGTAATGTCATAAATCTCAAAATATTCTTCCGCTTTATTAAGCCATGCGACGCTATTCTTTTCATTACCATCAAATTTGGGTAGGTCGATCTTGGCTTTGAGCTGATATGATAATGGTGGAACAAGAAGGGGATATTGATTAGCGAATGCATTCCAAAGTTGCTTATTTTGAAAATCTGCATTACTGTCTTCTTGATGATGTGGGGAATCAGTTTTTTCCTGATGCTCTCCGGAGGTCCCTGAATCTGCGGAAATGTTTTGTTGATTTGGTTCCCTGTTAGGAGATGTTGGGGATTGTGTCTGACTCAACTTATCTATTTTATCATTTAGCTTGTTGAAGAGTTCTGTCATATTTTTCATTGATTCGTTCTTCTTGTTCATTGCTTCTATGGTCTCGTGATGATTTAACCACATTTGTCTTTCTATGCGATTTGTCGTATCATGAACTTTCTTGATGTCGTTGGAATGTCCTGCAACTGTACCTTCCAGATCGACTAATCGCCTTCCAAATTCTTCGGATTTATTATTAATTTGTTTCTCAAGATCTCCCAATTTCTTCTGGAATTCCGACATCGACATTGACGAAGACATCGAGCGTGTATGAGGTGGGGAATATCTTTCTGCCAATTTCTCCTCTTTTTTTTCTTTAAAATTAATTAATTAATATTTAATTAATTATTTTTTTTTTTTTTGAATTAATTAATTAATTAATAATAATTTTTTTTAAAAAAAATTATATAATTATTATATATATATAATTTTTAATTAAAAATTATATAATATATATAATTTAATTATATAATTATTATATATATATATATATATATATATATATATATATATATATATATATATATATATAATTATTAAATGAGAATTATATATATATAAATAAATTATATAATTATAATATATATATATATATATATATATATATATAATTATTAATTAACTATATAGTATATACTTTATATAATTTTAAAAAAATCGTTCGAACCGGCACACTGTTTCTTTTTATCAAACTGATTTTTTTTTTATATATCGACACTACGACACCCTGTTTCAAATCGATTTTTTTTTATTGCAGTGACGGAAAACGACGGCGGAAGGATAGATGTCGGGGGAAATAATGATGACTGCTGACAGGCGGGGTGGAAGAAGGCCGCAAGGAAGTGTGAAAGAACGCGTCACTGTTCAATCGATTTTTTTAAACCAGTGTATTTGAGATTGGATGCCTAAATATTTTCGATCACGTCAGTTTGTAGGAACACCACTGTGTATTGTGTCGTATGGAATGTAATTTTGTTTTCCGTTCTTTTCTTTTCTTTTTCTAAATCGTAGTGTGGTTTGGCTTAGCGATAACAAATAGCAACGACGTATAATGGGTATGGAAGAATCGTGGAAGTGACCACGGTATGGAAGAATCGTGGAGCAGGGATCTGATAGCAGTCAATGTTGCAGTTGTTGGTATGGATATAAGGAGTGGATGGGGTGGTGTTTGATAGGGTGGTCGGATCGGGTCACAGGTGAAAATCAAATTTTTTTAAACAAAAAACGATGCTCAGACAGAAATTTTTTATTATTTTATTTTACCAAAAATATCAGTTTGAGGAAAGATTTCCACAGTTTCGAGCTTAAAACAGTCCTTTATACTAGCCAGAGACAATACTTTATATATATCTGAACTTGATAAAGTTATTCATACCCTGATCACAGAATGTTTGTAAATATCCGAGGCTCCTTTGATTGCAACAACACTGATGAAGATGAACCTCAGAACTTAAAATTAGATTTGTGTCGCTGCTGGCGTCTTCAATTGCAGAATTAAATTTCTGAAATGGCTGCTGAACAGTTCGGAAAGTAATTCTGCACTTGATAAAAAAATCTGCAATCTGAAATTGCAGTTCTGGAATTCTGTAATTCCCGAGTGATCACACAGATCCCGAAGAGCGATAGCTCCGATACCAATGGAGTGTAAAAACTCTGGTAAACTTGATAAATATATATTATTAATGATGAAAGATGAGATATGAGATGATTACAATGAGGGATCGCCTAGGCTTTAAATAGCCTCAAGGTGTCCCTTGGCGAAGAGGCATGATCTTGATCATGCCCTTTCAGTTAATAAAACCTAATATACTATATCTAACTAATAATTAATAAAATATTCATAACACCCAAAAATGATATAAGGT